>CAEFZP010002305.1:5000-30000 GCA_903064625.1 Mallotus villosus | reverse complement strand
GTGTGTGTGTGTGTGTGTGTGGTGTGTGTGTGTGTGTGTGTGTGTGTGTGTAAAAGGATGAGGTATGGAGGTGATATGTGTTCCAGTATACTGATATGTGTGTGTGTGTGTTTCCTACAGGTGAGGAGGGAAAGATGGCCCACCGCCACGTGGAGACGTCTCAGGGGGGTGTTCCCCGTCTCTTCACCCCTGGCAGTATGGCCAGCACCGCCTTCTAACCCCCACGCCACGCCACGCCACGCTAGGCACACACACACACACACCACACCTGGTCTCCACACTGCTACCCTACCATGATCATGAACCACACACACTCTTACTGTACGCTCCCAACAGCACACACACACACACACGTATGACCACCCTACTGAACACACATGCTGAACACACTGTTGTCTCACACACTGTGACCTGCAGTCTCTCGCTGAGCCGTGGGACAAAGAAGACAGGAAGTTGAAGAAGATCGATCTGCCTTACATCACGCCTAGACCTTCTAAACTTACCATGAACTGACGGACTGGGAGAGAGAGAGGGAGGAAGGGAGGGAGGGAGGGAGAGAGAGAGAGGGAGGAAGGGAGGGAGGTATAGACAGTCAGAGGGTGGGAGAGAGAGAGGGAGGGAGGTATAGACAGACAGAAGAAGGGAGAGGGGGAGGAAGTGAGATATAGAGAGAGGGAGGAAGGGAGATATAGACAGAGGAAGGGAGGGAGAGAAAGAGAGGAAGGGAGAGAGAGAGAGAAGGGAGGTATAAAAAGAAGCAGGGGGAGAGAAGAAGGGATGTTTAGACAGAGAGGAAGGGAGGGAGGTATAGACAGAGGGAGAGAACAGGGGGGTCAACATCCCTTTTGGAAGGTCATATTCTATATAACACGAATTGAACAAATGTTGAGCAGGCAAACGCACTTTTGATCTGCTCAGCTTGTGAAGAGCCTGATGTCTGAGTGAGAGTGATTGGGAGTGCGACTTAAGGGGACCAATCAGTCACCAGTGACAGAGATGAAGACGGACTGTGATTGGAGGAGCACTGCTGGAGGACTATCCTCCGTGGACTGTGATTGGTGGAGAAGCTTTCTTGAGGTTGATGTTGCCATGACACAGGGTCTGGCCAGACCAATCAGTGCCATAATTCTATACCATCACTCTATAATCTTATATACTCCACTGGAAGTGTACATGTTATATCATTGTATTGTAATTCAGTTGGCACTGTCAGGACAATCGGAGTATATGTACTTCTGTTTTGAGTGACGACACCTCCCTTTCTGGTGGTGATGATATAGCCTGCTGAAGATAGTGAGGCTGGGGGCTGGGCGGGATGATATAGCTGCTGGACATAGTGAGGCTGGAGGCTGGGGCTGGGGGTGATATAGCCTGCTGATAGTGAGGCTGGGGGCTGGGGGATTCCCCTGTTGTGATTACTCTAACGAGTGAGGTGAACCAGGGGTCGATGGAACGTTACAGAGTGAGGTGAACCAGGGGTCGATGGAACGTTACAGAGTGAGTTGAACCAGGGGTCGATGGAACGTTACAGAGTGAGTTGAACCAGGGGTCGATGGAACGTTCTAGAGCACCAGGCTCCAACGTTCTCCCCTTTCAGAGGAACAGACTAAAGGGCTCTGAGGGAGGGGTGGGGTGACTGACCAGTGAGGTGGTGTGTGTGTGTGTGTGTGTGTGTGTGTGTGTGGGGGGGGGGTCCAGGGTGTGTGTGAGAGCCTGCTGAATCTACCCCTGTAGATCTCACCTGCAGCTCTCATCACCTGTAGTCTCCAGGACTTCACAGCAGTGATGTCGTTTCACAGAGGAGAACACAGCACAATGACTGGTCTCACTAGTTGGATGTGAATGAACTTGCTTTTGGGTTTCTTCCCCTCACCTAGATGTTGGATGAACTGTACCGTTTCAGAATAAAAGCCACTTCTTCAGTCACTCCCCCCCTCACTACGGGCTCAGAGTGGCAGACCAGTTCAGCTGGGAGCGCTGGATGTGGCTGGATGTGGCTGGATGTGGCTGGATGTGGCTGGATGTGGCTGTTTCCTGAATGTTAGCGCAGCACAGCTCTGGAGGGTTTCTTCAGTGTCTAAGTGCCTCAAGCTCTGGTGGAAAACCATTTAATGAAACGTAAAGACAGAGGACATATCTTTATTTAAGAATGAATAAATGCAGTGCATACACATATAAACACTGCTGCAAAGTATATTTTCCTTAAGATTCACTGATTGTTTAGCAATAAAACAACTGATTTTCTTTGATTTTTTTTCTATAAAGTTTATTGTCTGGTAATTTATGTTGCCTGGCATCAAATGTAAACAAATTATTAATAAAATGTGTTTCAAATGACGTTTCCTGTGATGTTTTTAGGAAGGGGGTAAATAAACATAATAACATTGTAATCAAAAATACACATTTATTAATAATGAATTACAAAGGAAGTGAAAAGAAAAACAATCAATGAAATAATATAAGGGGAGGTTCAGTTCAATTACGGTTCGTTGCTATTGTGGGAAGGTGTTAGCATATAGGTACAATTCTTCTGCTTTTCTTCCGTTTACCAATTTGTAAGGACTTTAAGTATAATTTAAATTCATTTAAGAAAAAAACTGAAAATTGGGGGATGATTTTAAGACTATTTTTATGGTTAAACCCTGTACTGTAGGCTACCATAAATGGTATAACATTGCAACAATTCATCATTTTTGTTTTGCAGTATCATACCAAATGTAACATCGTCTCTTGCGATAGAAGTTGGGAACAGTGACACATTTTATTTGATCCATTTGTGGATGTCGAGACAACATTGTTGTATTACCCTGCATGAGAAAACGATATGGTCTGTGGTCTCCACGTCACATCAGATGTTATCATTTATATGAAAACGAAGCCTAACTCTTTGGAGGGATAGGCTATATGTCGTTCAAAATGTTGAAATATGTTTATATGCTAGTGTTTCTTTCGTTTTAGGTGGTATAGGGAGTTTTAGATACATAGTTCTCAGTTTATTTACTGAACTTTTAACACATTTGCGTCGGATGTCATTTTTGATAAACAAATACAAACCGTGTATTTATGTGCAACCTTTGAAAACTTTTGGTTAATCATTAAGTACTATATTGCGTAAATACATGTATTACCGTATTCAGCAAATAAATGTGTCCTAAATAACTAGGGCATACTGTAAGGTCATGGACCTGACTTTTTCGGTAAACTCTCTTTATGGCACAGGCCCCAGGTCATGAACAGTTGTGTATCTTAGTGAGAAATGATCTGCGTTGTCTCCAAACCATCCATTCAAACGGGGCGCCCCATCTGGCCAATCGCAGTGTCTACACCCACTTCAACACCACCCCCCAGCGCTGCACAGGCGCACTGCCGCCACAAGGCCACCATTTTGTGCGGAGTCTACTCTGCAAAAGCGGGAGAGGATTAAAACGGACGGAGAAGGTTACATTCCTAAACTGTCTCGGCCAAATTGAAGAACAGACTCTGGGCTTTCTGTCGAGTTCAACCCGAAGATAAACAGAGTGGAACAGGTAAACTAACGCTACTTTCCAGAGCAGGGGGAGTTTTGCAGGAGCTTTATTCGGCCTCTAGGTGTCACGATGGGGCTCCCGGTCTAGGCTGCTTACGGGGGGGTGTTTTGTCTCCCTCTATCGTTATTGAAAAAATCATCAAAAAACTGTTATAACCCAGAAGTTCAACGAAATGCACATATAACGGGCCTCTAAAACATATATTATCTGATATATCGTCGAGGTTGGGTTATTCTAGAGTTGATCGTTTTGGTCGACTGTTTAGGCCAGGCGTCCATTTTCTTTCTTCTTTGTTTCCTGTCATTTTAGCTAGTAGCAAGCTAGAAAGCGATAACGTCGAAATGGAAACTAGGCGGGATAGCCAGCTAGCTTAATTACTTAGCCTTTCTGCTGGCCAAAAACATCAGTTAAAATGGAATATGCTTTAACTAGCTAGACAACTGCGTGTATAATTAAATATCAGCTTTCCAGCAAAGCATGTTTTTAAAATGTATTGATCTTCCATCATGTGTTAATTGTAGCACGCATGTAAAAACTGCAATGCATGGCATTAGCCGTATTAGTAGGTTAGCCAACGTTAGCCTAGCCAACGTCAGCATTCAAATATATCTGGCTAACCAACAACTTTCGTCCTCGCCCCACCTTCATGCTTCGGGGCTAGCCCTGGCCTGTGAAAATGCGCTCGCTGACATCCGCTCAAACCAAGCACCATTTGTATCGCTTGCAAGTTGTGTTAAATTCGTATTGATCTGATTACCAAAATTTGCCTATTTGCATCTTATTCTGGCAATTACTGGATTTGTAAACAGCCGAAGTGTAGCCAACCCTAGCTACCGTGTTGCGCACTCAAAAATTTGACGATGTCAGTAAGGCTGAATGACCCGGGCGCCTAACGTTGTTAGCTAGTGTGCTAACATAGCACCGCGTGCTCCAAGAAACTCTCCTCTCCATTTCGCGTTAATACCATATCCTCACGAATAGTTATATTATTAACGTTATCCACGCTCCCAGTTCCCCAGCGGTCGTGTTGCTGTATGCTTCCATTGCTCGCTGTCTCGTTCTGAGCCCACCTTGAGTTCCAGCGGCAGAAGGCAGAGAACAAGAGGAGAGCTCCCTCTACAACTCGGTTGGTAGCGGTACATAAACAGCGGCGTTTACTAGTGCTCCATGTCAACAGTCAAAACTTATCCTCGTCCTGATGACAGATGCTTTTTAGACAGCTTGCTAAAGATAGTAACTGTCATCAGACATCAGCCTGCAGGTTAAGCTGGGCAAACTACTCCCCAAATATGTCTGTAAACACTGTCAAATGTGAGCCCAGCTTTCGTGTGTACAGTACTGTTGTGTGTTTGTCACAGTTGTAAAGAGGGCCTTTTCCAGGTTGTGTAGGGAGGATAAATCAGGTGGAAAGTCAGGAGAGTTGAGGCAAGTGTGTGAGACACCTACCTGAGGCAGGCGCTGAGGAAGACACAGGTGTAGAGAGATGAAGTTCATGTACCTGTACCAGGTAACCACGGAGACAGGCGTAACACACCACCTCATGTTCCAAAGTGATGTTCTGAGACGCCCCACTGACAGTCTACTTAGTTACATACTCGATAGCATCCTGTAATCTGGTTGTGTTCATCTTTATGACACCCCATCAAATCACAGTGGCCAAAAAAGGAATTGGCAAGTTCATTTAAATATTCAGCCAAACTGATACACTACACAACATGCAGGTAGATCATCTAGCGCTGTGCCTTTTGCGACGGTCTCCATTTCTAGTCTCGTGATCGTCTTTCCTTGCCGTCCCCCAGGCGTTACCCATGGACGGGGGACCGACAGACTCGGTGGTGGACGAAGGGGCAGGCGAGGCCTACAAGGCCAAGGACCTCAGCTCCTTCCCCGGGGAGGAAGAGGAGGAGTCCATGGTGGTGGCTGACCTGCTCCAGCAGGCGGCTGAGGCTGGAGGGGTGGTGGAGGGGCCTGGGGGGGAGCACCAGGAGGAGGAGGAGGAGGAGGCCCAGCTGATGGGGGCGGGGGTGGAGGGGATGGTGAGCGGCGGAGGGGTGGAGGTGATGGTGATGGAGGCCCTGGACCCGTCGCTCCTACAGCTGAAGACGGAGGGGATGGAGGAGGCCGTGGGAAGGGGAGTGTCGGGCGCTGCTCACCAGGCTACCGTGACGACCGTGGACCAGACTCAGATCATCACCCTGCAGGTGCCTGGGATCTTCTCACTCTCTCTCTCTCTCTCTCTCTCTCTCCTCTCTCTCTTTCTACTCTCTAGCGTCTCGCTCGCTCTCGAGCGCTCTCGATCGCGAGATCTCGCGCGGGTAGCGCGTGCTCTCGGCTAGCTGCTCGAGCTCGATCCGCGATCGCGTTTCACTATCTCACGTCTCATCTCTCTCTCTCGTCTCCATCTCTCTCTGTCACTCTCCATCGCATCGGATCACGTCTCATCGCTCTCTCTCGCTATCAGCTCTCTCTCTCCATCTCTCTCTTTCACTCTCTCCATCTCTCTCTTTCACTCTCGACGTCTCTCTCTCACTCTCTCTCTCTTTCTCTCTCTCTCTCCATCTCTCTCTTTCACTCTCTACGTCTCCATCTCTCTCTCTCTCTCTCCATCTCTCTCTTTCACTCTCTACGTCTCTCTCTCTCTCTCTCACTCTCTCTCTTTGCTCTCTCTCCATCTCTCTCTTTCTCTCTCCATCTTCTCTTTCTCTCTCCATCTCTCTCTTTCACTCTCTCCATCTCTCTTTCACTCTCTCCCTCTCCATCTCTCTCACTCTCCCTCCATACACACACACACTGACTAGCTGTAACTGATTTATCAGGAGTTGAACATGGAGGAACAGGATGTGTAACTAGCTGTAACTGTGTTACCAGGTGGTGAACATGGAGGAACAGCAGATGGGTCTTGGGGAGCTGCAGCTAGTCCAGGTACCAGTCTCCACCGTGCAGGTGCCCGTCTCCCAGGCAACCGTGGATGCTCTTCAAGGAAGCTACGTCGACGCGGTCTCCATGCCCAAAGATGGAGATCCTGTCATCTGCCACACCCTGCCCTTGCCCGATGGCTTCCAGGTAAAACTACACTACCCACAATGCCCCAAACCCTGGCCCTGCCAGGTAAAACTACACTACCCATAATGCCCCAAACCCTGGCCCTGCCCGGTAAAACTACACTACCCACAATGCCCCTGCCAAGTAAAACTACACTACCCATAATGCCCCACAGCCTGACTGCATGTGTCTCCAGGTGGTGAAGCTAAGGGCCTAACTCGTGTGTGTGTGTGTGTGTGTCCAGGTGGTGAAGGTGGGAGCCAACGGCATGGTGGAGACAGTGGAGCAGGAGGATGGTCTCCAACAGGAAGACCAGGTGCTCCAGGGGGACGAGGAGCCCTCCGAGGCCCACGGAGAGGACCCGTCCTGGGCCAAGGACCCGACTACCAGCCCCACTCCGCCAAGAAGGTCAAGAAGGTGAAGAAGAGCCAGCTGCGCTACACGGAGGGGGAGAGGGACATGGACGTGTCCGTGTACGACTTTGAGGAGGAGCAGCAGGAGGGGCTGCTGTCTGAGGTCAACGCTGAGAAGGTGGTGGGAAACATGAAGCCCCCCAAGCCCACCAAGATCAAGAAGAAAGGTGAGAGACGAAACAAGTGCTCCCTACGCCTGCTGCTGCTCCAGTGCTTCGGGTCAAAGGAAATCAAACTAGATAAAGGCTTTTATATGATCATTATCTATCATTGTTTAGATTGATTAGATGCAAAGGGAAGAATCGGTCTGGGAATGTATTCTCCCTCCCTAAAGACACTGTCTGGGGTCAGATGGCTGAGCGGTTAGGGAATCTGGCTTTTAATCAGAAGGTTGCTGGTTCGATTCCCGGCCATGTCAAATGATGTTGTGTCCTTGGGCAAGGCACTTCACCCTACTTGCCTCAGGGGGAATGTCCCTGTACTTACTGTAAGTGGCTCTGGATAAGAGCGACTGATAAATGACTAAATGTAAATGTCTGACTGTGTGTGTGTGTGTTGTGCAGGCGTGAAGAAGACGTTCCAGTGTGAGCTGTGCAGCTACACCTGTCCCCGACGCTCCAACCTGGACCGTCACATGAAGAGCCACACGGACGAGAGGCCACACAAGTGTCACCTGTGTGGCCGCGCCTTCAGGACGGTGACCCTGCTGAGGAACCACCTCAACACACACACAGGTACACACACACACACACACAGTCCCACTCCGACACACAGGTCACACAGAAACACACACACAGGTATACACACACACACACAGTCCCACTCTCTGTCACACAGAAACACACACACAGGTATACACACACACACACACACACACAGTCCCACTCTCTGTCACACACAAACACACACACAGGTATACACACACACACACACACACACAGTCCCACTCTCTGACACACAGGTCACACAGAAACACACACACAGTCTGTCGCACACACACGGGTACACACTGACGTCTACACGCACCTAAACACGTACGCAGAGACGGCACTGTGGGCAGCCTTGTAATCCCTCCGGTCTCCATAGGAACCAGGCCTCACAAGTGTCAGGATTGTGACATGGCGTTTGTGACCAGCGGGGAGCTGGTGCGACATCGCCGCTACAAACACACCCACGAGAAGCCCTTCAAATGCTCCATGTGTGACTACGCCAGCGTGGAGGTGGGTGGCAGCCCTGGGTGGAGCTAATCTGGGGGGTCTGACCAGGTGTAGTGCTCTTGATCTGACTCTAACGTGTGTGTGTGTCTGCCTTTGTGTGTGTCTGCCCGTGTGTGTGTGTGTGTCTGCCGTGTGTGTGTGTGTGTCTGCCCGTGTGTGTGTGTCTGCCCAGTGTGTGTGTGTGTGTCTGCCTGTGTGTGTGTCTGCTGTGTGTGTGTGTCTGCCCGTGTGTGTGTCTGCCTGTGTGTGTGTCTGCCTGTGTGTGTCTGCCTGTGTGTGTCTGCCTGTGTGTGTCTGCATGTGTGTGTGTGTGTCTGCCTGTGTGTGTGTCTGCCTGTGTGTGTCTGCCTGTGTGTGTATCTGCCTGTGTGTGTCTGCCTGTGTGTGTGTCTGCCCGTGTGTGTGTCTGCCCGTGTGTGTGTCTGCACGTGTGTGTGTCTGACTGTGTGTGTCTGCCTGTGTGTGTGTCTGCCTGTGTGTGTCTGCCTGTGTGTGTCTGCCTGTGTGTGTGTGTGTGTGTGTGTCTGCCTGTGTGTGTGTGTGTGTGTCTGCCTGTGTGTGTGTGTGTGTCAGGTGAGCAAGCTGAAGCGCCACATCCGGTCTCACACCGGCGAGCGTCCGTTCCAGTGCAGCCTGTGTTCCTACGCCAGCAGAGACACCTACAAGCTGAAGAGACACATGAGGACCCACTCTGGTAAACCTCTCTCTACCTTCTCTACTCCACTCTGGTAAACCTCTCTCTACCTTCTCTACTCCACTCTGGTAAACCTCTCTCTACCTTCTCTACTCCACTCTGGTAAACCTCTCTCTACCTTCTCTACTCCACTCTGGTAAACCTCTCTCTACCTTCTCTACTCCACTCTGGTAAACCTCTCTCTACCTTCTCTACTCCACTCTGGTAAACCTCTCTCTACCTTCTCTACTCCACTCTGGTAAACCTCTCTCTACCTTCTCCACTCTGGTAAACCTCTCTCTACCTTCTCTACTCCACTCTGGTAAACTTCTCTCTACCTTCTCTACTCTCCACTCTGGTAAACCTCTCTCTACCTTCTCCACTCTGGTAAACCTCTCTCTACCTTCTCCACTCTGGTAAACCTCTCTCTACCTTCTCCACTCTGGTAAACCTCTCTCTACCTTCTCTACTCCACTCTGGTAAACCTCTCTCTACCTTCTCTATTCACTCTGGTAAACCTCTCTCTACCTTCTCCACTCTGGTAAACCTCTCTCTACCTTCTCTACTCTACTCTGGTAAACCTCTCTCTACCTTCTCTCTACCTTCTCCACTCTGGTAAACCTCTCTCTACCTTCTCTACTCTACTCTGGTAAACCTCTCTCTACCTTCTCTCTACCTTCTCCACTCTGGTAAACCTCTCTCTACCTTCTCCACTCTGGTAAACCTCTCTCTACCTTCTCTATTCCACTCTGGTAAACCTCTCTCTACCTTCTCCACTCTGGTAAACCTCTCTCTACCTTCTCCACTCTGGTAAACCTCTCTCTACCTTCTCTACTCCACTCTGGTAAACCTCTCTCTACCTTCTCCACTCCACTCTGGTAAACCTCTCTCTACCTTCTCCACTCTGGTAAACCTCTCTCTACCTTCTCTACTCTGGTAAACCTCTCTCTACCTTCTCCACTCTGGTAAACCTCTCTCTACCTTCTCCACTCTGGTAAACCTCTCTCTACCTTCTCTACTCCACTCTGGTAAAACTCTCTCTACCTTCTCTATTCCACTCTGGTAAACCTCTCTCTTCCTTCTCCACTCTGGTAAACCTCTCTCTACCTTCTCCACTCTGGTAAACCTCTCTCTACCTTCTCCACTCTGGTAAACCTCTCTCTACCTTCTCCACTCTGGTAAACCTCTCTCTTCCTTCTCCACTCTGGTAAACCTCTCTCTACCTTCTCCACTCTGGTAAACCTCTCTACCTTCTCCACTCTGGTAAACCTCTCTCTACTTCTCTACTCTGGTAAACTTCTCTCTACCTTCTCTACTCTCCACTCTGGTAAACCTCTCTCTTCCTTCTCCACTCTGGTAAACCTCTCTCTACCTTCTCCACTCTGGTAAACCTCTCTCTACCTTCTCCACTCTGGTAAACCTCTCTCTACCTTCTCCACTCTGGTAAACCTCTCTCTACCTTCTCTACTCTGGTAAACCTCTCTCTACCTTCTCCACTCTGGTAAACCTCTCTCTTCCTTCTCCACTCTGGTAAACCTCTCTCTACCTTCTCCACTCTGGTAAACCTCTCTCTACCTTCTCCACTCTGGTAAACTTCTCTCTACCTTCTCTACTCTCCACTCTGGTAAACCTCTCTCTGCCTTCTCTACTCCACTCTGGTAAACCTCTCTCTACCTTCTCTACTCCACTCTGGTAAACCTCTCTCTACCTTCTCCACTCTGGTAAACTTCTCTCTACCTTCTCTACTCTCCACTCTGGTAAACCTCTCTCTGCCTTCTCTACTCCACTCTGGTAAACCTCTCTCTACCTTCTCTACTCCACTCTGGTAAACCTTCTCTCTACCTTCTCCACTCTGGTAAACTTCTCTCTACCTTCTCTACTCTCCACTCTGGTAAACCTCTCTCTACCTTCTCCACTCTGGTAAACCTCTCTCTACCTTCTCCACTCTGGTAAACCTCTCTCTACCTTCTCCACTCTGGTAAACCTCTCTCTACCTCTCCACTCTGGTAAACCTCTCTCTACCTTCTCCACTCTGGTAAACCTCTCTCTACCTTCTCTACTCCACTCTGGTAAACCTCTCTACCTTCTCCACTCTGGTAAACTTCTCTCTACCTTCTCTACTCTCCACTCTGGTAAACCTCTCTCTGCCTTCTCTACTCCACTCTGGTAAACCTCTCTCTACCTTCTCTACTCCACTCTGGTAAACCTCTCTCTACCTTCTCCACTCTGGTAAACCTCTCTATACCTTCTCCACTCCACTTGGTAAACCTCTCTCTACCTTCTCCACTCTGGTAAACCTCTCTTACCTCTCTCTGGTAAACCTCTCTCTACCTTCTCTACTCCACTCTGGTAAACTTCTCTCTACCTTCTCTACTCTCCACTCTGGTAAACCTCTCTCTACCTTCTCCACTCTGGTAAACCTCTCTCTACCTTCTCCACTCTGGTAAACCTCTCTCTACCTTCTCCACTCTGGTAAACCTCTCTCTACCTTCTCTACTCCACTCTGGTAAACCTCTCTCTACCTTCTCTACTCCACTCTGGTAAACCTCTCTCTAACTTCTCTACTCCACTCTGGTAAACCTCTCTCTACCTTCTCCACTCTGGTAAACCTCTCTCTACCTTCTCACTCTGGTAAACTCTCTCTACCTTCTCTACTCCACTCTGGTAAACCTCTCTCTACCTTCTCTACTCCACTCTGGTAAACCTCTCTCTAACTTCTCTACTCCACTCTGGTAAACCTCTCTCTACCTTCTCCACTCTGGTAAACCTCTCTCTACCTTCTCTACTCCACTCTGGTAAACCTCTCTCTACCTTCTTCGTGTCTCCCTGACCCTCACCTCCTCTCCGCTCTCTTCTCTCCAGGTGAGAAGCCGTACGAGTGCTACATCTGCCACGCCCGCTTCACCCAGAGCGGCACCATGAAGATGCACATCCTGCAGAAGCACACGGAGAACGTGGCCAAGTTCCACTGCCCGCACTGCGACACGGTCATCGCCCGCAAGAGCGACCTGGGTAAGGAGCCCGCCGAACGCCTCTCTGAAGCCAGCACGGCCACGAGCAGGGATGTCACTTCCTGTTCCTCACTTCCTGCTCCTCACTCCCTGCTCCCCTCACTTCCTGCTCCTCTCCTCCCTGCCCCCTCACTTCCTGCTCCTCTCTCCCTACCCCCTCATGACTCCCTGTGTCTCTCGTCCCCCCCCACCTAGGTGTTCACCTGAGGAAGCAGCACTCGTTCATCGAGCAGGGCAGGAAGTGTCGCTACTGCGACGCCACTTTCCACGAGCGCTACGCCCTCATCCAGCACCAGAAGTCCCACAAGAACGAGAAGCGCTTCAAATGCGACATGTGCGACTACTGCTGCAGACAGGTAGAGAGAGAGAGAGAGAAGGGGAGAGAGAGAGGGAGTGTGTGTGTGCGTGGACAGGAGAGAGAGGGTGTGCGACTACTGCTGCAGACAGGTAGAGAGAGAGAGGGAGTGTGTGTGCGCGGACAGGTAGAGAGAGAGAGGGCGGAGAGAGAGTGGTGGTGTAGTGCGCGAGGACAGGTAGAGAGAGAGAGGGGGGGGAGAGATGGAGAGGTGTGTGCGCGGACAGGTAGAGAGAGAGAGAGGAGTGGAGGTGTGTGTGTGTGTGTGCGGACAGGTAGAGAGAGAGAGAGAGAGAGGGGGAGTGTGTGTGTGTGTGTGTGTGTGCGGACAAACAGGTAGCGTGTGTGTGTAGACGGGTTGTGTGTGTGCCCCAGTGTGCCCGCTGTGTTAGTGATCATGTTGTGGTTGTGGTGTTTGACCAGGAGCGCCACATGGTGATGCACAAGCGCACCCACACCGGGGAGAAGCCGTACGCCTGCAGCCAGTGTGACAAGACCTTCAGGCAGAAGCAGCTGCTGGACATGCACTTCAAACGCTACCACGACCCCAACTTCATCCCCACCGCCTTCGTCTGCCCCAAGTGCAGCAAGACCTTCACCCGCAGGGTACGCACGCATGTGGGGCGGGGTTGTTTTGGGACATCATGAAACCTACACCCGTGTCGAGCGGTTCCACAGAAGGTTCCTGACTCGCGCTCGTCTGTGTGTGTGTGCTGTTCTGTGTTCTTCCTGCAGAACACCATGGTGAAACATTCTGAGAACTGCAACGGGGATCCAGGAGAGGAGGGGGAGAACGGCTCGCCCCCACCCCCCAGGAGAGGACGGGCGCGGGGCAGGAAGAGGAAGATGCGTTCCAGGAGAGACGAGGAGGAGGATAGCGGTAAGAGACCCTCTGATTGGCTGAGACTAGGGCTGTATTGGAGGCTGAGGCTGGGACCAGAGGGGCCATGTTTACTGTTCCCTAACACCCCCCCTGCCCCCCCAGACGAACATGCCGAGGTGGAGCTGGACGACGACGAAGAGGAGGACGTCGATGACGACGATGCTGCAGCGCTGGAGGAGGAGGAGGAAGAGGAGGAGATGGAGGTGGACCAGGCCCCGCCCACCGTGCCTGTCCCCGCCCCTGAGGAGCCCCCGGTCAAGAGGAAACGGGGACGCCCCCCCCAAGAACGCCCCCAAGCCCACCCCGCCCCCCAAACCCAGCACCCCCACCAAGCCTGGCCGGGCGTCCACCAGAGCCAACCGCAGTGAGTATCCTGACCTGTAGGGGGTGCTAGAGATCACATTGTGTCTGTATAGCCCTTTTTACAAGCAGTGTCACAGAGGGCTCCATATACGCCCAGAGAACTGCACCTAAACACTCTCTCCTCTCCCCAGCCACAGCCATCATCCAGGTGGAGGATGAGAACACAGGCACGGTGGAGAACATCATCGTGAAGAAGGAGGCGGGCCAGAGCCGGTCCCGCCGCCCCTGCCGCAGCAGCAGCCCCCCGAGCAGGAGGCGGGCCGGAGGAGGTCGTCGTGGAGACGGTGGAGCTGGCCGTGGCGGGGGAGGAGTCAGCGGCGAACGGAGACCTCACCCCGGAGATGATCCTGAGCATGATGGACCGGTGAGGGGAGGAGGAACGACAGCCTCCCCCCTTACCTCCCCCCTCCCCCCCTTACCTCACCCCACCTTTAACCTCCCCCTTTACCTCACCCACCCCCCTTACCTCACCCCACCCCCCTTACCTCCCTCCACCCCCTCACCCCCCCTTTCCCTCACTTTGCCCCTCCCCCTACAGCTCCGCCCGGCCCCATAGTAACCTCCCTCTCTGAAGCACCTAGGCTCAGTAACTCTCTCTCTCTGCTGACTGCTCTATCACTCACTCTTCAGCCTGTCGTATTCCGACTACATCAATTACTGTGTTTCTTTTGTTGTTTTATTTTGTTTATTTTTTTCTACCTCCCCAAACCCACTTCCTGCCTGTGTCCTAGCCTGCTTCCTGTGTGTGTGCAGGCTGTAGAGAGAGAAACGTAGCTTTGTAAAGCAGACAGACTGTGGTCCAGTCTGTCTCCAAGCAGCCGTTGGCCTGATGCATGGGGGTGCTGGCTTCTTCACTCTAGCTGTTCCCTGTCAGACGCCCCGTGATGAAGCCGTCTACAGGGGTCCTCTCCAGGGGTCCTCTCCAGGGGTCCTCTACAGGGGTCCTCTCCAGGGTTGCCCTCTCGCCTGCCCGTCTCCGCCTTGTGTTCTAGAACCTCTAGAATTTGTCTCTAGATTCTAGAACATTCTTTTCTCTGTAGGCTTTTAAATCTAGAGCGCTAGAATGTTCTCGACAGTTCTAAAGAACCAATTCCTGTTTTGATTCATTGATTATTGCATTGTGTACTGACTTCTTTACTAATCTCTGATTATGAAGTTGATGTAAGGTTTTCCTATTAACAATCATATGATTATTTGGCTAGGGACTACCTAGGGGAACATCCATTCATCCATCCATCAATTTATGTTTGAGAGGAGTTTTTGTTGTATAAAAGGTCATCTTGGCTTGTTTTGCTTGTAAATAATTTTTTATTTTATGAACATTTTAATCATTTTTCTAGCAATGTGAAGAGCTGTGAGGCAGGGTGTGCTTCTATATGGAACAGGAGTGTGAGTGAGTGTGTGTGCGCGCGCTAGCCTGGCGTGCGGTGTTCTGGGTAGAGACCAGGACCAGGGGTGAAGGTAGAAGCTAGGGGAGGAGCAGAGAAGCCACCTGACCTCCAGACCAGAACACTGACCTCCCATCAGACTCCCCCCTCCACCGCGTGACCTCTCCCTCCACCCCCACCCCCAGAAGCCTCCTGGCTGACGGCAGATCACCCGGTCCTCCCGGCCCCCCCCCCACCCTAGACCCGTAGCAGTCTGTTCCACCCCCAGGAGAAGATGATGTAGACATGTTGGTTCAGGGCTCCAGAGCAGCGCACGATGGATGAGCAGCGCACGTGGATGAGCAGCGCACGTGGATGAGCAGCGCACGTAGGATGAGCAGCGCACGTGGATGTGCAACACGATGCGCCCAGCAGCTCTGGACAGAGATCAGTGAGACTGTGAAGGTGTTGGACGGTCCTTGCTGAGTGAGAGTAGGTTCCTATAATGTCATTGTCCATCTCTTTTTGCCACACTAGAAAGAGATTAAGGGATGTGTTGAAAGAGAGGAATGAGATGAGAATAAAACGGATGTTTTTGTATAAAGTTTGTTAAAACTTGTTTGAAGAGAACTATGCCCCTTTCACAGATTAAATGCTGACTGAATGACGTTCCCTCTTGTAAGAAATGATTACAATTAAACTGCTTTTTGTCAAGCTCTTACGATACAATACTAGGTTGATGCATTTTTGTACCTGACTGTACTTTTCGAATTCTGAGACCAGCAAACAGCCGGAGTCAAACTGACCGACTGCTCGACAAACGGCTCTGCTCTTTCCTTCCTTCCTTTCGGTCACCTCTGATCAGGTGGTTCAGGTGGAGACCATGAGCGTCTCTAGAGATCTAGCCAATCCTGAGCCAGATCAGAGGTGTTCCCGAGGAGGGGGAGGGAGGAGCAGGGTCTGTTTAGAGAGGGTTGGGTCAGGGCTGTGGGCTGAGCTGGTAGACATGCTGGTTCTGAGAATGTGTCACTGTACAGGTAATAAAACATACTGGCCTAACATCTGCTTTTCCTCATGCTTTCTTTACCTATACCACGATCACCACTAGCATGTTGCAAATCCTACTTAATTAGCATGTTTTTTGTTGTCTTACATCCACATTAGACACTTGGTGACAACACTAACGGCACAGTCATTAAAGTACAGTGAGAAATGCAGTGCGTTTCAGGTTTCCATGGTAGCGAGTGTATAACCAGTGTGAGCGCACCATGTCAGCGCAGCAGTGAGAGGGTTAAAGCCGTTATTCAGCGACTGAACCATGTAGGTGGAGGTGAGACGGATGTTGCCAAGGTGACGCGGAGGGTTGTGACTTCCTGTCTGATCTCGGTCCTGCCTGTAGTTTCATTCTGACTCGTACGCCAGAGCAGGATGTGTGTGTGTGCCTCTTATTTCCTCGCCTGCCTCCCTCCTCACCACACCTCAGGAGCCGGTGTTTGTGCTCACAGCAGCTCGTTTGCTCCTGGCTCCTCTGCATCATGGCCTCCTATCCTGGGATCTCCCACAACCTGCAAGGTACAGTGTGGCGTCCGTCTCTCTCTCGCCGAACGTGCCAATCTGGTGAACTTCTCAGATTCTCCTCAGCTGAGGCGTGGCTGTGGGGAGGCAAGACAATCCAAGCTGTGCGCAGCCACGGTTTGGTCATGAAGCAGGCTGGTTATTTCATGCAGTCCCTTCTCCTCTGGTTCTGGTTGATCATGTTGTGTTGGTGTCCCTTCTCCTCTGGGTGATCATGTTCTGTTGGTGTCCCTTCTCCTCTGGGTGATCATGTTCTGTTGGTGTCCCTTCTCTCTCGTGGGTGATCATGTTCTGTTGGTGTCCCTTCTCCTGTGGGTGTGGTGATCATGTCTCCTCTGGGTGTGGTTGTGGGCAGCAGAGCAGGTCTGTGAGCTCCTGAAGCACCAGAAGGTTTGTCTGATGAGGCAGGTGAAACGGCACCAGGCTCGGAGCAAGGCAGAGCCAAGGCTGCTGGTGAGTTTCAATCTTTCATCTGTGGTCTGAGAGCCCTGTCTGTGAACCATGCAGGGGTATGGAAATGCTTCTACGTAGATGGAAATGTATTTGAATGAGACTGTGGTTTCTGTTGTGAAATGTTTACCTGGAATGACGGTAATTACCGTGTTCCTCCTCTAGATGGCGCCAGTTGTAAAAACACGTTGGGCATCACACTGTCTTGCTGGGATGGTTCTGATGATGACTGACAAGGTGTTGACTGTTATTGTTTGTTCGTTGTGTGTTCTGAACTGCAGGTTATGAGTCTGTGGAGAGCCTACCTGGTCAACACTAAACCACCTGTCACGGTAAAGGACTGCACCCACACACACACACACCCACCACCACAGCTTAAGAGTGTGTGTGTGAGTGCATGCATTCCGGTCGGCCATCATTACATCACAAAGCAAGTAGCAGAGACCCAGTGAAGGAAACAGGAAATGCTGTAGAAAAGGCACCTATCAGCATCGGTCAGGTTTAGGTCCACCTATCAGCATTGGTCAGGTTTAGGTCCAATATCTCTCTTTCTTCCTCTGCAAGGGCACCAGCTCAGGGTCAGGGAGAGTAACTGATTAACTTCCCCCAAAAAAACTGAGATTGGGAGGGCAGGAAAGGAAAGTCAGGTTTTGGGGTTAGAAACAGACAGAGTAAGAGAAAAGAAGAGAGATGGGGTTTCTGCTGCTGTTGTGAACTTCACCTCAGAGGACAAATGAAGTGCAGGTAGGTGTTAGCAAACGGTCTGTAATCTAAATACACATCCAGGTAGGAGACATTAGGCTATTGTCACTCTCTTAACTTATCTCACCAGGCTGAAGTTTCAATTAAGCCTCGTCTCTGGAAGTTTTCCTCTCAATGAACGGAACATACACACACACACAACAGACACACACACAGACATACACACACACAGACACACACACACACACAGCAGTCTTCTTGGGAACTCTATCTTGCTGTGGTCAGGTTGAATCAGTTGCAACTTGTCACACTGCCTCTGTGTCTCCTCTCTCTCTCTCTCTCTCCTCTCTCTCCTCCCTCTCTCTCTCAGTCTCTCCTCTCCTCGCATCTCTCTCCTGCCTCTCTCTCCTCTCTTCTCTCTCTCACCTCCGTCCCTCTCTCTCCCTCCCTCTCATCCGAAACTCGTCTCTCTCATCGCTCTCCCTCTCATCTCCCTCCGTCCCTCTCCCTCTCGCCTCAATCCCTCTCCCTCTCCCTCATGCCTCTCCCTCTCCCTCTCCCTCTCCCCTCTCCCTCTCTCCCTCGTGCCCTCTCCCTCTCCTCTTCTCTCCTCTCTCTCCCTCTCCCCTCCCTCTCTCTCTCGTGCGTCATCTCATCTCCCTCCTCCCTCTCCCTCTCACCTCGCCCTCTCCCCTCTAGTCCCTCATCACCTCTCCCTCTCCCTCATCCCTCTCCCTCAGAATGCATGCACATGCGTCACTCAATCGCCTCTCCGTCTCTCTCGTCTCATCTCGTCTCTCAAATCGTCTCCGTTCTCTCTCCTCTCTCGTTCACCCGCCCTCCTATTCCCTCGACTTCCTCACACACACACACCACCCACACATCATAACCGATGGAGTCAGTTTCTGTTCTCAGTCAGCATGCTAGCACTATGTATTTAGTCTGACCAGTGTGTGTGTGTGTGTGTGTGTGTGTGGTCTACCTGCAGGTAGAGAGTTCTTTCAACTACCTAGAGATCTGCTCCATCGCCATCAACAGCCTCAATCAGGTGACAATCTATCTTCTTATCCATCTTTCGACATCATTTCTTTACGTATAAATGTCTCGTTTTCATCTTCTTTTGTTGTATTCATGCGGCAGGATGTGTGGTTTGAGTTCAGGTCATTTTCTGTGAAGTTTGTTCTGTGACGAGTGGAAACGTTTTTCATTTGAAGCTGATAGATGTCGGGCCATCCAGTCAACTGTCCTGCTGTGTGCTGTATCAGACCACACCCTCTGATGTCAGGCAATAGCTTAAAGATGCTGTAAAGCACAACTGAAAATGAGTTTTAAGTTCATCACACCACAGAAGAATGCCCATCCAAATTCGAATGAATTAGTATGTTAAATTAGGCTTTGAAATCGTGAGAAAGTCAGCAGTGTTGAATTTATTGAATTTAGCAACAACTGCAACCACTAACTAAATCAATTGCACATATCAGAACAGACCTACCTGCAATCTTTGTGTTAATGACTTTGTCTTTGCATCGTACCAGCTGAGTAACAGAATGCAGGTTGTATAAACCGTCTGTGACCTGACGTAGATAGGTGGCTGTGACGTAGATAGGTTGGGTTTTGCCCCGCCTATACAAAACCTGAGCTGAAAACGGGTGACAAAACGGTTCAACGGTTTAATTCAGTTCAATTTCAGTGCGACAAAGTTTTTGCGCTTTGCACATTCTTTCAGCAACTCATTTCACACTTATATATTATACTGAGAAGCAAATCATGGAATTATCACAGCATCTTTAACACGTCAAACAGCAAATCTGTTATAACATGCATGTCTGGACTGAACAGTCGTACTGTCTTATGACTTCAGTGTAATGAGCTGTTGTGTAGCTGTGTGGATTGTGTATAGATTGTTGTGTAGCTGTGTGGGTCTTCCAGTCAGCAGGAATAGGGTAACATGTGTTGCTGGAAACAGTCGTGGTTATTCAGCAGTTGACTGTGATGTTTTCTGAGAGAGATTAGTGGGTGATTGTTAGTTTCCATCCAGTCATCTCCACCCTGTCCACCCACCCACAGACAGGAGCCCCACAGTCGGCTTACAGCGGCTCCTTAATGGCTAACATGACATCAGACCAATCAGCTTGGCTGTGTCTGGGCACTGGATGGCTCCTCCTAACTCAATACAGATATTGTAATATGACACCTATTGGTCGAGAGAGTCCGGCAGGGTGGGCAGACTGAGCGTGTGCGGACCCTATCAGACCCTCTGTGTGCTCTCCCATGGCAACGCCAAGGTTTCCAGGAAGTCTGAGGAGTGTGAGGAGATCCTGAGAGTGTGTGTGTGTGTGTGTGTGTGTTTGTGTGTGTGTGTTGCTCTTCCAGGTGGTGATCGAGACGGACACAGAGGTGTTCTTACTCAGCCTGGCGTCCGTGGAGGACCTAGAAGCCATGATCAGTCACGTGACGGCGTCTCTGAAGAAGATCTTCCCTGATTCCTCCCCAGGGTCGGTCTCATTCACATGTTCTAAACCGGCTCTTCTCAACAGAGTTCAGCCTCATTCACATGTTCTAAACCGGCTCTTCTCAAAAGAGTTCAGCCTCATTCACATGTTCTAAACCGGCTCTTCTCAACAGAGTTCAGCCTCATTCACATGTTCTAAACCGGCTCTTCTCAACAGAGTTCAGCCTCATTCACATGTTCTAAACCGGCTCTTCTCAACAGTTCTAAGCCCTGGACACATTGCATTCGAATGATCCCAACGACTGATTGTTCTGTGTATAACAGGTGTGCGTCTGTCTGTCTCCTTGCTGATCTTTAGGAAGATCCTAAAACACGTTCCTCCAGATCTGCAGGAGCGCCTGAGGAACCTGACTTCTCATGTGGAGGAACAGCTGGAGGGAACACCGAGACCCTGTGGTCAGTACCGCTTCAAACCGTAGAACCACCGATTCTTAGAAACTGTAGAACCACAGAATCCTGGAATGATGATGTAATGACCTCAAGCCTGGATAGAGCAGTCACTGTGTGTGTGTGTGTGTGTGTGTGTGTGTATGTATGTGTGTGTGTATGTATGTGTGTGTGTGTGTGTGTGTGTGTGTGTATGTGTGTGTGTGTGTGTATGTGTGTGTGTGTGTGTGTGTGTGTGTGTGTGTGTGTGTGTGTGTGTGTGTGTGTTGTGTGTGTGTGGTGTGTGTGTGTGTGTGTGTGTGTGTGTGTGTGTGTGTGTGTGTGTGTGTGTGAGTCTGTGTGTGTGTGTGTGTGTGTGTGTGTGTGGTGTGTGTGTTGTGTGTGTGTGTGTTGTGTGTGTGTGTGTGTGTGTGTGTGTGTGTGTGTGTGTGTGGTGTGTGTGTGTGTGTGTGTGTGTGTGTGTGTGTGTGTGTGTTGTGTGTGTGTGTGTGTGTGTGTGTGTGTGTGGGTGTGTGTGTGTGTGTGTGTGTGGTGTGTGTGTGTGGTCGTGTGTGTGTGTGTGTGGTGTGTGTGTGTGTGTGTGTGTGTGTGTGTGTGTGTGTGGTGTGTGTGTGTGTGTGTGTGTGTGTGTGGTGTGTGTGTGTTGTGTGTGTGTGTGTGTGTGGTGTGTGTGTGTGTGTGTGTGTGTGTGTGTGTGTGTTGTGTGTGTGTGTGTGGTGTGTGTGTGTGTCTGTGTGTGTGTGTGTCTGTGTCTGTGTCTGTGTGTGTGTGTGTGTGTGTGTGTGTGGTGTGTGTGTGTCTGTGTGTGTGTGTGTCTGTGTGTGTGTGTGTGTGTGTGGTGTGTGTGTGTTTCCGGTACAGGAGGGTTCTCTGACACCTACGCCGCTCTCTGCGACTTCAACGTCCTTCGCTGCAGAGAGGAAGTCCAGTGGGTCGGTGCACGCACGCCGATGACATCACATCCTATAATGATAATAAAAAGTTATTTTCTATAGCGCCTTTAAAGATGCTGTAAAGCAAACAGCAACACTAGCTAAATCAATTGCACATATCAGAACAGACCTACCTGCAGTCTCTGAGTGTTTTATGTGTTAATTACTGTGTCTTTGCATCGTACCAGCTGAGTAACAGAATGCAGGTTGTATAAACCGTCTGTGATCTGACGTAGATAGGTGGCTGTGACGTAGATCGGTCGGGTTTTGGCTCCGCCTATACAAAACCTGAGCTGGAAACGGTCTACCTCCACATTTCAGTGCAAGTTTTCGCGCTTTGCACATGCTTTCAGCAACTCATTTTACACGTATAGAATGTACTGAGAAGCGAATCATGGAATTTGCTTTACAGCATCTTTAAAAGCTGCATCTCAAAGCGCTATACGACATCATAAATAAAATGACAATGAATGTACAGTAAAGGAAGGGAAACCATGGCGACGAGACTTCACATCCTGTCTCTTCCTCCGTCTATGAAACACGTCGGTGGTTTGTTTGTCGTTCATCTCCAGGATGTCAACAACATCTACCACGTCCGCAGCTGTCGGGAGTTCAGTCTGCTGGACTTCTGTCACCTGGACAGCCAGGACCTGGCTCTGGTCGTGGCCGCTCTCTCCTTCAACCAGTGGTTCACCAGGTTCTCCAGCAGACACTTCAAACTGGTACGGGCTTCTGCTCCGCTCCTGAGGCTGGGATGGGCTCTGTCAGGACCGTCTCTGAGGGAACAGCTGGATTAGATCAAGACCTTTCTGACTGGCTATGAAGTGACTGTTTCTCTTGCTAGGCTGCTCATTTTCTGTCGTGATAACCATGGAGGAAACCTTGAGCTCATACAGGTGATGTGCTTTCCCCCTGTACCTCCTCCTGTTCCCCTGCCTGCTCTCCTCCTCCTCCTGGTCCTGCCCCTCCCCCTCCCCCTCCCCTGCTCTCCTCCTCTCCTCCTCCTCCTCCTCCTCCTCCTCCTCCTCCTCCTCCTCCTCCTCCTCCTCCTGGTCCCTCCCCTCCCCCTGCTCCTCCCTCCAACTCCAGACTGCAGCAGCAGGTGCTCTCATGATCAACAGGTCTCCCAGCCTGGAGGAGCTGTCTCTGGAGGCCAGTGGGCTCAAGCAGTGAGTGGTTCTCCTCCTTCTCCTCCTCCTCCTCCTCCTCCTCCTCTTCCTCTTCCTCTTCTCCTCCTCCTTCTCCTCTTCTTTCCTCCTCTCCTCCTCCTCCTCTCCTCCTCTTCCTCTTCTCCTCCTCCTTCTCCTCTTCTTTCCTCTCCTCCTCCTCCTCCTCCTCCTCCTCCTCCTCCTCCTCCTCCTCCTCCTCTTCCTCTTCTCCTCCTCCTTCTCCTCTTCTTTTCCTCTCCTCCTCCTCCTCCTCCTCCTCCTCCTCCTCCTTCTCCTCTTCTTTCCTCCTCCTCCTTCTCCTCTTCTTTCCTCCTCCTCCTCCTCCTCCTGCTCCTCTTCTTCTTTCCTCCTCCTCCTCCTCATCCTTCTCCTCTTCTTTCCTCCCCCTTCTCCTCCTCCTTCCTCCTCCCCCTCCTTCTCCTCCTCCTCCTGCTCCTCAGGTTTGCTGCATCATTTCCTTCTCTGTTTATCCTTTCATTATCTGACCATCTGTTCTCCCCAGTACCTGACCATCCTGGGTCTGACTCGTCCTCTAGGGATTTTGTAGTCAAGATGGCAGCTGCCTTGAGAGACAACACCTCCTCTAATCTCCACACCATCACCTGTCAGCCAATCAGATTGAAGATAAAGGTAGGCGCTGTGTAAGCTGATTGGTTTTTCTGGTGCTGGTGCTGATGCTGACAGGAGGAATATTGTTGCTTCCTCAGTCAGGTACACATAATCAGGCTATCACCTTCCTAAAATGAAGGAATTGGTTCAGGATTCATAATTGGCGTATTCCAAATGTAACACGTCAGTAAGGCTTGATATAATGTTCAGGAGTGAATATCAGATTGGCTTATTTAGTTATTGTTTAAAAATAAAAATACATTCTGGACACAACCTTTCTGAGGACATTTTAGGGAACCCCCCAAGAGTCCTAAGTCTTTTGAACACTGGAAGGAGTTCTGCTGTGTGGTTGTCTGGGTTCTCCTGGCTGGTTCTCCTGGCTGGTTTCTCCTGGTGCTGAGGATGTGCTGAGGATGTGCTGAGGATGTTCTGAGGACGTTCTGAGGATGTTCTGAGGATGTGCTGAGGATGTGCTGAGGATGTGCTGTCTGTTTCCTGTCTCCAGGTGTGATGGCTCTCAGTCTGGAGCTGGACAGCCTGTCCAGAGGTCTCACTCACTTGTCTCTCTCTAGGACCAGTGTGTCTCCCAAAGGTACTGCACAACTCATTCAGTCATTTGTTCATTTATTCATTTAGTCTTTCATTCATTTGTTCATTCATTCCTTCATTGGTTGGTTCACCTGTTCCAGGTGTAGGTGTTCTCTCCCAGGTCCTCTCCTCCAACCAGGTGTTCTCCACCTGTCTCACCCACCTGGACCTGTCAGACAACCCAGGGATGCTGGCCACTGATGATGCTATGGTGTGTGTGTGGTGTGTGTGTGTCAGTTTATACTCCTGACATGCTGTGTGTGTGGTGTGTGTGTGTCAGTCTATACTCCTGACATGCTGTGTGTGTGTGTGTGTCAGTCTATACTCCTGACATGCTGTGTGTGTGTGTGTGTGTGTGTGTCGTCTATACTCCTGACATGCTGTGTGTGTGTGTGTGTGTGTCAGTCTATACTCCTGACATGCTGTGTGTGTGTGTGTGTGTGTCAGTCTATACTCCTGACATGCTGTGTGTGTGTGTGTCGGTCTAATCCTCCTGACATGCTAAGTGTGTGTGTGTCGGTCTATCCTCCTGACATGCTAAGTGTGTGTGTGTGTCGGTCTATCCTCCTGACATGCTAAGTGTGTGTGTGTTTCAGTCTATCCTCCTGACATGCTAAGTGTGTGTGTGTCGGTCTATCCTCCTGACATGCTAGTGTGTGTGTGTGTCGGTCTATCCTCCTGACATGCTAAGTGTGTGTGTGTGTCGGTCTAATCCTCCTGAAATGCTAAGTGTGTGGTGTGTCGGTCTATCCTCCTGACATGCTAAGTGTGTGTGTGTGTCGGTCTATCCTCCTGACATGCTAAGTGTGTGTGTGTTTCAGTCTATCCTCCTGACATGCTAAGTGTGTGTGTGTGTCGGTCTATCCTCCTGACATGCTAGTGTGTGTGTGTGTCGGTCTATCCTCCTGACATGCTAAGTGTGTGTGTGTTTCGGTCTATCCTCCTGACATGCTAAGTTGTGTGTGTGTTTCGGTCTATCCTCCTGACATGCTAAGTGTGTGTGTGTTTCAGTCTATCCTCCTGACATGCTAAGTGTGTGTGTGTGTCGGTCTATCCTCCTGACATGCTAGTGTGTGTGTGTGTCGGTCTATCCTCCTGACATGCTAAGTGTGTGTGTGGTGTCGGTCTATCCTCCTGACATGCTAAGTGTGTGTGTGTGTCGGTCTATCCTCCTGACATGCTAAGTGTGTGTGTTTTCAGTCTATCCTCCTGACATGCTAAGTGT
>CAEFZP010002304.1:0-17847 GCA_903064625.1 Mallotus villosus | reverse complement strand
GGCACTTAACGACCGTTGTGGTGTAATTTCTTCTCCGTCTGCATCAAGTGTTTTTCATCTTTGTGGAGAATTGCTTGAATCACTTTGGATGTTTGAATCACGGGGGATGTTTGAAGTTTCAAATTGAATCTCTGCTCAGACATTATCCCCTGGGGTCTCTCTCACTGCTGTCATTTATTTTTGCGACGCCTTGTCACGTGTGTGTACTTATGAGTGTGTGTGTCCATCCACACACTCCTCTCCTGACCTGTGGTGTGGTGTGGTGTGTGTGGTGTGTGTGTGTGGTGTGTACAGACATCGATGAGTGTGCCACTCAGCTGCAGTACTGCCAGACCAACACGGTGTGTGTCAACCTGCCTGGAAGCCATCGCTGTGACTGCCTGCCTGGATTCATCAGGGTGGACGACTTCTCATGCTCAGGTAGACACTCACACACACACACACACACACACACACAACACACACAACACACACACACACACACACACAACACGCAGAGACACACGCACGCACACACACACACACACACTCAGATACACACACACACACACACACACACACACACGCATATACAACACACACACACTCACACACACATAGACACACACACACACACACACTCATATAGACACACACACCCACACTCAGAAACACACACACACCACACACACATACACACACACACACACTCACACACACACACACACACACACACACACACAGACACACACACACACACACTCACTCACACGCACACACTCACTCACTCAGTCAGTCACTCACTCACTCACTCACTCACTCACTCACTCACACACCTCACACACACACACATATACACACACCCACTCATATATACACACTTATACACTCACACACACGGCCACAATCATGATAACGAATGTAGTCAGGTTTAGTAGTATCACTAAAACACAGAAATATATACTAACCCTAACAATGGTTTGTTTGTATCATAATATTGTCTGTTCTCTTTAGTGAGATCAGAGACAGTAATGACAAGTCTCGCTTGTTTAATCAGATTATACAGAATAATCTGCCTCGTTCTCTACCTCCAGCTAGCTTGCAGATTGTCAAGCACAGCTATTCACACACCAACACAACCGCTGATTGTATTGATTTCTCTGATTGGCTAAATTACTCTACATAATTCTGGAATCATCTCTCCTAAAACAGCGCTGTGTCCTGTGTCATTCAGCCAATCAGAGGTGATTTTACTGGAAAGGTCATTCTGCCAACCAGGTGGCCTGGCTCAGAGCTGAGGGGGAGGGGAGGGGCCTGTGATCTGAGAGCAGAATGAGGACACCTGACCATCATGTGGTGACCATCATGTGGTGACCTTCTCTTTCTCCTCCCTGCTGCCCCTCCGACAGGCCCCCATGCATGTCACACATCTGTCCTATCACCACACACACACACACACACACCACACACACAGACACCACAGCCACACCACACACACACACACCACACAACACCACACCACACACCACACACACACACACCACACACCACACACACACGCACAGTTCTCTCTCTCTCTTTCTCCATTTTCTTTCTGTCTTTTGCAATGTTCTCTCTCCCCTCTCTCCCTCCCTCTGGCTGAGGGGTCCTTGTGGAGACGGGGGGAAACAGGGAGGCAGAAGAAACAGGGAGGCAGAAGAAACAGGGAGGCAGAAACAGGGAGGCAGAAACAGGGAGGCAGCAGTAATTGCAGTTCTGCTGATTTCAGCTCTGTGGAGAGAAGCAGGCGACCCAGAGGAGGATGGAGGGGGAGAAAGAGAGAGAGGAGGATGGAGGGGGGAGGGGTTGGAGAGAGAGGGGGATGGAGAGAAAGATGGAGAGAGAGGAGGATGGAGAAGGGGAGGAGGGGGAGGGGTTGGAGAGAGAGGAGGATGGAGAGAGGGGGAGGAGAGAAGATGGAGAGGAGGGGATGGAGAAAGGGTGATGGAGGGGGAGGGGTGGAGAGAGAAAGGAGGATGGAGAGATGGGGATGGAGGGGGGGTGGAGAGAGAGAGCCCTGTGTGCTGGTCTGGGTTGACCTGTCTGAGGTGATCCAGTGTGCTGGTCTGTGTTGACCTGTCTGAGGTGATCCTGTGTCTGGTCTGTGTTGACCTGTCTGAGGTGATCCTGTGTGCTGGTCTGTGTTGACCTGTCTGAGGTGATCCCTGTGTGCTGGTCTGTGTTGACCTGTCTGAGGTGATCCATGTGTGCTGGTCTGTGTTGACCTGTCTGAGGTGATCCAGTGTTCTGGTCTGGGTTGACCTGTCTGAGGTGATCCTGTGTGCTGGTCTGTGTGACCTGTCTCAAGTGATCCAGTGTTCTGGTCTGGGTTGACCTGTCTCAAGTGATCCAGTGTGCTGGTCTGGGTTGACCTGTCTGAGGTGATCCTGTGTGCTGGTCTGGGCTGTCTGAGGTGATCCAGTGTTGCTGGTCTGGGTGTGATCCTGGCAGCAAGGGGAGGAGAGGAGCTGGGCCGGGCTCGACGCCTCGTACAGAACACCATAAATCCTCGATTCCCGGTGATGCAGGGCAGGTCGCTGGCAGACGACACCAGACGACACCAGAGGCGTGATCACAGGCAGTTAGAGTTCAGCCATCTGCTCCTCTCGATGTTGCTCCTGGTAATAACTGAGATTAATAATGCGTTCATCCACTGCAGCCGTCTCCAGCTCACTCCTGTCTGGGAGGAACGCGATAGGCCGATGCACTGGGGTGTCAGACCCTGCGTGGGCCAATCACGGCAGCTGTAGCTCAGACTCTCCATGGGCCAATCACGGCAGCTGTATCTTTTAGATTGACTCTTTGACACGCTGGAATCCTTTTGACACGACAATTTTGAACATCTCCCTGATATATGGACATGGGTGATCAGGAATGTCTTTATTCTCAGTCATGTCGACATCGCTAACTCTGTCTCATCCATAACAAAATCTCACTTTTTCCAAACACACAGTGAAAGTAGAGGAGGGGAGATGGGAGAGAACAGAGAACATTAAAGCACAGTACAGTGCAGCATAGTCGAGTCCTCATCAAGTATTCATCAATGATGCTACCTTTTCTTTGAACTTTTTTAGATTTTTAACCTTTAGAAAGGTTTTTTATTTTTTAACTTTTTTGCATAAAAAAAATGTTTTTCAACCTTTCAAAACTTTTTTTATGCCAACTATGTTGTCATCAATTCACTGAGTGTTACCTCCCCTGTCAGCTCTGAGCAGATACAGCTGATGTGAAGCTGTAGCTACGCTGATCAAACAGGGCATGTAAACGGAGCTCCCCGCTCAAATTTGTATTATTAGCCTGATTAGCAATTAGCTTGTCAGCACCTCCATTCTCTCCTTCCCTTACACACCAGACTCTAGATTAACACCTAACTCACAGTATGGATCTACGAGGGAAGAACATGTAATTGTTTATTTATGGCTGATACCCTCCTAACAAGGTAGAGCTAACTTTTGATTTCTCCTATTATGGGCTGAAATTACAGTTTCATCTGTGTGGTTAATTGCCTTTTTAACGTTATACATTAATTTTGCCGATCATTATGTCCAGTATAACTGACTTGTACCAAAGAGTATGTTCTTTGCTTGTACTGAATATTTCGTGATCAGCAATCATTTTTGCAATACATCGACTGACGAAAGCCTTTGCAGGAGCCAAAGATTAATTTCATGCAACAGTTGGTACATTTATTTCAGAAATGGTCGCACTGGAAAAGCGTTATTTCCCCCCTAGATACGTTATATGTATAATGAAAATTTAATAAAATCCAATTCCAATTATACAAGTAATGAATGCGGAACTCAGGTGTGACGGGAGCGGTAACCTTGGCAACCACCACCGTATACATTAACTCTTCAAAATAGAGGTCAATCCAACAGGCCGACTCGTTACCGGCCAATTTGAGAAGCCATAAAACACAACGAGAGACGGAACGTCCACCGTAAGCGGCGTGCCACCGCTGCCCCTCTCTCTCATCCATCTGTAATTGGCTCTGAGAACTCGCGTTCATATTTAGCTCCACCGTTAAGCTTTAATGTCGGACTCTTGTCCCACGCGTGTCTCCGCACGGCGAAGCGAGCGCTCCCATCACGCCTGATGTCTATCACACTCTCGCGCTGTTTATCTTGAAGACGGTTGTGTCGCTGTTTTATGATCCATAACCTCTATTCCCGGTGCCGTAATGGGAAGAAAACAAATCCGCACTATGTCTTTGGACTAGCGGCGCGCTGACACACCAGATTAATGGGATGTGCTTACAATAATGTGAACTGCCGCCTAAGCATCTTTTCCTGTTGGCTTTGTCCGTTCCTCTCAGGGAGTTGTAAATGAGAACATTAGCTCGCTAGACTCGCTCTGCCGCGGCCATGTAGGCACCGAGTGTACCAGCCTCAACCGGAATGTACACACGGGGCCTAGGCTACAGCAGGCTACACGGGCTGTAGATGAACCTAGGCTACAGCATTAAGGCTACAGCAGCATTGAGGCTACAGCATTAAGGCTACAGCAGCATTGAGGCTACAGCATTAAGGCTACAGCATTAAGGCTACAGCAGCATTAAGGCTACAGCATTAGGCTACAGCATTAAGGCTACAGCAGCATTGAGGCTACAGCATTAAGGCTACAGCAGCATTAAGGCTACAGCATTAAGGCTACAGCAGCATTAAGGCTACAGCATTAAGGCTACAGCAGCATTAAGGCTACAGCATTAAGGCTACAGCATTAAGGCTACAGCAGCATTGAGGCTACAGCATTAAGGCTACAGCAGCATTGAGGCTACAGCATTGGGGCTACAGCATTGAGGCTACAGCATTAAGGCTACAGCATTAAGCTACAGCAGCATTGAGGCTACAGCATGAGGCTACAGCATTAAGGCTACAGCAGCATTAAGGCTACAGCATTAAAGCTACAGCAGCATTGAGGCTACAGCGGCATTGAGGCTACAGCAGCATTAAGGCTACAGCATTAAAGCTACAGCAGCATTGAGGCTACAGCAGCATTGAGGCTACAGCAGCATTGAGGCTACAGCATTGAGGCTACAGCATTAAGGCTACAGCATTAAGGCTACAGCATTAAAGCTACAGCAGCATTGAGGCTACAGCATTAAGGCTACAGCATTGAGGCTACAGCAGCATTAAGGCTACAGCATTGAGGCTACAGCATTGAGGCTACAGCATTAAGGCTACAGCATTAAGGCTACAGCAGCATTAAGGCTACAGCATTGAGGCTACAGCAGCATTAAGGCTACAGCATTGAGGCTACAGCATTAAGGCTACAGCATTGAGGCTACAGCAGCATTAAGGCTACAGCATGAGGCTACAGCAGCATTAGGGCTACAGCATTAAGGCTACAGCAGCATTAAGGCTACAGCAGGCTACACAGCCTCAACGGGTAGCTAGTTATCCGTTGCGGATTAACCACATACCATCCAGGCAGGTGTGTGTTTCGCTCAGTGAAGCATTAGGCCTCCTATATAACCCACTTCTGTTAATACTGCACATGTAATGAACCCTTCAAAACAGCCCGTGTGGTGTCCTGTGAACTGACTGGAGCCTATATATAGCCTAGCTATAGCTTCCTTAACGAGCTAGTGTTCAGGAATAAACCAAGTCTGTTGGGAAAAGAGCTCATCTCGTGAATCTGCAGGGGGTACCTTCGGGGGGAAACCAGGGATTCTCTCCGGCAGAGCTAATGGAAATCTATGTCGCCGCAGTTAAAACACGGTGACATTGAGTTCCTAAGGGACAGTTAAACACGGTGACATTGAGTTCTTATGTCCTGGGATGTTTCCTTCGCGTGCAGCATTCACGTACGGCCGCTTGCGCCAGGAAGCTCTCGCAACCGACATTCAAAACCGACATTCAAGCTCCGAAAATACTACCGAGTTCTGAGGTCTTTTTTATAGGCTTGTCACTGGTCATTAAATTCCACATTACTGCGGTACGTGGGGCTCGTGAGCGGGGCTGCGGAGCTTCGGTTAGAGGGAATAAGCGCCGTAAGAATTTATTAGCAAAGTTTAAGTGAATCACGAAATGTGGTTTTTCCTCCTCAAGCCTGCTGCAGTGACTTCATCTCTGAAGGATCGTTTTACAGCCCAGTCCTGTGACTTCATCTCTGAAGGATCGTTTTACAGCCCAGTCCAGTCCCGTCTTCCCTTCTAATATCTGAGATCGACGATGGCTTTAAGTAGCCTACAGCTATTTATAGTTCTTTCGATATGCTCTGCAAGCAGAGGAATATTATGACTTTCTTAATGTCTCCAGGACGAAGTCTTATTCAGATTAATTATTCTAGCTGCGTTGCCTCTGCGACCAAGTTGAATTGGTTGAACACATACGGCCACTCCTCCATCACGTGGCCAGGTAGAGTGGGGTTCAGGTAGAGTGGGGTCCAGGAGGTTTATGAAGGTGTTGGTTTGTTCGCGAGTCAGAGGGTGGAAGTTTGAACCGGAGTGGTGAGTGCTAACTGTAGGCCCTGTACTGAGGTGTGAGTGCAGGTGTGTGTGTGTACAGGTATAGGTGTGTGTGTGTGCAGGTACGGTGTGTGTGTGTGCAGGTACAGGTGGTGTGTGTGTGCAGGTACAGGTGTGTGTGTGTGTGTGTGTGTGCAGGTACAGGTGTGTGTGTGTGCAGGTACAGGTGTGGTGTGTGTGCAGGTACAGGTGTGTGTGTGTGTGTGTGTGTACATCTGCACTCTGACCCTGTGATGGGCTCCCCCTCCACACAGGACAGGCCGACAGTCACCACATCCACACCTCTCCTCAACACACACCAGTTCCGTACTTCCTATGACCTCCGACCTTTCCTGGATCCTGGTACATGTGTTTGATCAGTCCCCTGATTTTAGACTGAATTTGAACCTCTCACCTATATTAGCTGCTTCATGTAAGATGTCCTTGAGTGTTTTGAGTTGTTCCCCAGATGGCAGCCTGCATCAGCAGCTGTTCTGTTATTACATCCCTCTTCCGCCTTGAGCCTACTGAAACAACCATGCTGCATATTCTAACACCAAACCCTTCCTCATCCAAAACACTGATCACAGCCCCTCCTCTGTTACCGTGGAGATAACCCCTGACACACGGCTTCCTCTCTGTGGAGGTTCACCTCTGCTTTGTGTTTCACCTCAGGGAGCTGTTCCTGCTACATCATGTGTTCTGTCGGCTTCAGAGCTCTTTAAGCACAGCTCCTTAATGAGGGAGGAATGCATTAGTCATGACTCCTGGTTTCTGCATGATGATGAGGAGGTGTGTTTCAACCAGAGGGAGAGACAGGCCCGAGGCCTACTGTGGATGGCTGGCTGGCTGGCTGGATGGCTGGATGGATGGCTGGATGGCTGGCTGGATGGCTGGATGTCTAGTTAACCCACCACAGTTTGCTGGTGGTCATCACATGGTTGCTAGGTTACAGTGGGCTGTGTGGAGGACTTCTATAGGCTCCATCCAGAATGCACAGTATGTATTTTATCATCCCCTCAGGAATCCTCTTTCATCAACAACAAATACCATAATCCTGCAGACAGAATGATGCACTAAGTTCTGTTCAATATTTATACTACTGATTTACCCCCTCTTCCAGTACATAAGCACACACAGTGATGAGTCTGTGTTATTTCAGGGTGACGTAACCTAATGAGATCTTCCACATGTTAAGCCATGGGGAGAGAGAGGAGGGGTGGGGTGGAAGAGAGGAGGGGAGAAGAGCGGAGAGGGTGGAGGAGAGAGGGGGAGAAGAGCAGAGAGGGTGGAGGAGAGGAGAAGAGAGGGTGGAGAGAAGAAGAGGCAGAGAGGTGTGGAGGGCAGAGGCGGAGGGAGAGGGGGAGGAGAGGATGGGGAGAAGAGCAGGAGAGGGGGGAGGAGAGGAGGGGAGAGAAGAGAGGGGGGAGGGGAGAGGAGAGGAGGGGAGAAGAGCGGAGAGGGTGGAGGAGAGGGGGGAGAAGAAGCAGAGAGGGTGGAGGAGAGGAGGGGAGCAGAGAGGGTGGAGGAGAGGAGGGGAGAAGAGCAGAGAGGGGGGAGGAGAGGAGGGGAGCAGAGAGGGTGGAGGGAGAGGAGAGAAGAGCAGAGAGGAGGGGGGAGAGGGTGGAGGAGAGGAGGGAGAGAGCAGAGAGGGTGGAGGAGAGGAGGGGAGCAGAGCAGAGAGGGTGGAGGAGAGGAGAAGAGCAGAGAGGGTGGAGGAGAGGAGGGAGAAGAGCAGACAGGATGGAGGGAGAGGGTGGAGGAGAGGATGGGAGAAGAGCAGAGAGGGTGGAGGAGAGGAGGGGAGCAGAGCGGGTGGAGGGAGAGGAGAGGAGGGGAGAAGAGCGAGGAGGATGGAGGGAGAGGGGTGGAGGAGAGGAGGGGAGAAGAGCGGAGAGGTGGAGGAGAGGAGGGCCATTTAAGCCAGACCAGGCTTAATACGGCTACATCATCGTATTGTTAATATAGCCCTGTGTCTGCTAGTTAAGATGTTACTAACACGTGTGTGACCTTGCCTGTCGCCCTCAGAGCATGACGAGTGTTGGGTCAGCCAGACCGGCTGTGATGACAACGCAATCTGCACCAACACCGTCAGGGGACACCTGTGCACCTGCAAGCCTGGCTACGTAGGCAACGGAACCATCTGCAGAGGTAAGGACTCAACTCCACACACACACACACACACCACACGCACGCATGCTCACACACACACAACTCACACACACACACACCACACGCACACCTCTCCTCCTCTCCTCCACCCCCCCCTCTCCTCCCTCTCTTTCTGGGTACCAGCTGCCACGGAGATGATGAGAATTGATTTTGGAGAAACTCAGGAGCTCATCCCCTCCTTCCCACCTCCCCTCTTCTACCCTGACCCTGTCTCCCCTTTACACACACACACAACTCAGAACTTCTAACTCCCAGTTTCTAGCCCTGCTGAAACCATCCTGGGCTAGACCCCATCACACTGTGTAGAAGTGTGTGTGTGTGTGTGGTGTGTGTGTCTGTGGTGTGTGTGTCTGTGTGATTGAGTGAGCTTGTTTTGTGGCATGCACTTCCATCTTTACATGAGGAGAGTGCAGCCCAGCATGGGAGGGTCTGTGTGGGGAGAGGAGCAGGCCTGAAGTCTGGGATGGAGACAGAGGCCTGCTGCAGCTACACCACTGCTGGGTCCCTCTGCGCTGGGATTAACCACCATGTTTACATGAACTACCATGTTTACATGAACTACCATGTTTACATGAACTACCATGTTTACACTAGGAGGCCAACGAGGATTACAGTGTTCTCTTCTTTTCCTCTCCTCCTCTCTCCTCTCCTCTCCTCCCCTCTCCTCCCCTTCATCTCTCTCTCCTCTCCCTTCCTCTCCTCCTTCTCTTTCTCCTGTCCTCTCCTCCTCTCCTCTCCTGTCCTGCCCCCTACCCTCTCCTCCCTCGCTCTATCGCTCTGTTGCTGTCTGTGTATCTCCCCTATGTAAACAAATCAGTATGTAATAGTGGAACAGGACACCAGGAACTCTCTCATCCAGACTTCTAATTGGTGGAGAGACCGTGTAGCAGTGTAGCGTGGTAAACAGGTGGTTTGTGTGTGTGCCAGGTGTGGTGTGCTTGCTTAGAGTGAGTCTGTTTCGTTCAGTATCAATGTGTGGTTGCATTTATGTGTCAAACCTGTATGTGCTTGCCTGATTACATGTGTGTGTACAGGAGCTGTGTGTGTACAGATCTGTGTGTGTGTGTGTGTGTGTGTGTGTACAAGATCTGTGTGTGTGTGTGTGTGTGTACAGGATCTGTGTTGTGTACGTCTGTGTGTGTGCTCCTCCTATGATAGAGACAGACATTAGGATGGGCTGCAGGTGGGAGCAGGTCTACAGATAGATCAGTGTCATTTGCAAAGTGCTTCCAGACAGTTTTCAGTGTTGGCTTGTCTCACAGGCACACCACACACACACACACACACACACACACACACACACACACCCACACACACACACACACTCAGCCACCTCTACATGTTTCACTCTGGAAGTCTGGAATGCAAAAAAAAGTGTTGCTTAGAGAAAAACGCATACAACGATGACAGGAATACGAACAGCCGCAGGTTCACCTGGGGAGATGTTCCCATGGTAGTGAGGAGCAGTTCACCTGGGGAGATGTTCCCATGGTAGTGAGGAGCAGGTTCACCTGGGGAGATGTTCCCATGGTAGTGAGGAGCAGGTTCACCTGGGGAGATGTTCCCATGGTAGTGAGGAGCAGGTTCACCTGGGGAGATGTTCCCATGGTAGTGAGGAGCAGGTTCACCTGGGGAGATGTTCCCATGGTAGCAGGTTCACCTGGGGAGATGTTCCCATGGTAGCAGTTCACCTGGGGAGATGTTCCCATGGTAGTGAACAGCAGTTCACCTGGGGAGATGTTCCCATGGTAGTAACACAGCAGTTCACCTGGGGAGATGTTCCCATGGTAGCAGGTTCAGCTGGGGAGATGTTCCCATGGTAGTGACAGCAGTTCACCTGGGAGATGTTCCCATGGTAGTGAGGAGCAGGTTTCACCTGGGGAGATGTTCCCATGGTAGTGAGGAGCAGGTTCACCTGGGGAGATGTTCCCATGGTAGCAGGTTCACCTGGGAGATGTTCCCATGGTAGTGAGGAGCAGGTTCACCTGGGAGATGTTCCCATGGTAGTGAGGAGCAGGTTCACCTGGGGAGATGTTCCCATGGTAGCAGGTCACCTGGGGAGATGTTCCCATGGTAGTGCACAGCAGGTTCACCTGGGGAGATGTTCCCATGGTAGTGAACACAGGTTCACCTGGGGAGATTTCCCATGGTAGTGAGGAGCAGGTTCACCTGGGGAGATGTTCCCATGGTAGCAGGTTCACCTGGGGAGATGTTCCCATGATGAACAGCAGGGTTGTGGCTAGCAGAGCTTGTAAACATAATTATTAATTAAACCGATTTAAATTACAGTGTGTTTATTACTTTCATGTTGCCGTACTTATCGACCGTTTGATCAAGCGGTAGCTCACTGCTGGCGGTTCTGTAACGTTATTACATCCCAGCTAAGGGGCTTCACTGCTGAACACCATCCCTTAGCTGGATGTAATAACGTTATATTCACGTACCTGGTGAGCTGTTTCTGTAGCAGAAACCTGCAGGTATGTCATCCACATCTGCAGAGCTCAATCCAGCACCATTTAAACCACCACCCACTCCAGCACCATTTAACACCACCCAATCCAGCACCATTTAAAACAACCACCCAATCCAGCCCCATTTAAACACCACCCATCCAGCTCCATTTAAAAACACACCCAATCCAGCCCCATTTAAACACCACCCCAATCCAGCAACCATTTAAACACCACCCAATGGCAGCACCATTTAAACACCACCCAATCCAGCACCATTTAAACACACACCACCATTTTCATCCAGCACCATTTAACACCACCCAATCCAGCACCATTTAAACACCACCAATCCCGCACCATTTAAACACCATCCAATCGCACTATTCTGTCTCCCAGTGTGTCTGTCTCCCAGTGTGTGTGTCAGATATGAACCGTAGTGTTTAACCACGGCTGTGTTGGCTGTGCTCAGTAAACCCAAGGCCGAGGTGAGCTCATCGATCCTGCAGTCATAGTTCACTGTGTCACTGTGACAACATGGCTTTGACTCACTCTCATCTGTCTCCTCTAATACCCACCCTATCTCTCTCTCTCTCTCCTCCCTCTTTTTCGCTGTTACATGTTCACATTTGACTTGTTACTCATTCAGCAGATGGTTATAGATCTATGTATCTGTATACCAGAGCTGTACAGTGAGAACAGGTTTGTCTCAACCCTCTACATACCTCCTAGCTTCCCCCTCCCCCTCCCTCTGTTTCTCCACCAGCCTCCCTCTCATCCCCCCTCCCCTCCCCTCCTCTTCTCTGAGGTGATTGCTGCCCCAGCCTCCCCCTCATCCCCCCCCCCTCCTCTTCTCTGAGGTGATTGCTGCCCCAGCCTCCCCTCATCCCCCCTCCCTCCCTCCTCTTCTGCTGCGGCTGATAAAGCGTGGCCTCCAACTATGGAGGTTTACGATCATCGATTCTGGAGGTCGGGGGAACATGACGTGTGGGGAAATAAGGAGATCAGATTGTTCTTCCTTATCTCGATCTCCCTCTCCCTCTCCCTGTCCCCCGCCCTCCTTCCCTTTCCTCTCTCCTTCCCTCCATCCCTCCTTCCCTCCATCCCTTTCTATCTCCCTCCCTCCTTCCATCTCTACTTATCAAGTATCCAGCGTGTACAGTATCCAGCATGTACAGTATCCAGCATGTACAGTATCCAGCGTGTACAGTATCCAGCGTGTACAGTATCCAGCGTGTACAGTATCCAGGATGTACAGTATCCAGCATGTACAGTATCCAGCATGTACAGTATCCAGCATGTACAGTCAATCCAGCATGTACAGTATCCAGCGTGTACAGTATCCCAGCATGTACGGTATCCAGCATGTACAGTATCCAGCATGTACAGTATCCAGCATGTACAGTATCCAGGATGTACAGTATCCAGGGTGTACAGTATCCAGCATTACAGTATCCAGCATGTACAGTATCCAGCATGTACAGTATCCAGGATGTACAGTATCCAGGATGTACAGTATCCAGCATGTACAGTATCCAGCATGTACGGTATCCAGCATGTACAGTATCCAGCATGTACAGTATCCAGCATGTACAGTATCCAGCATGTACAGTATCCAGCATGTACAGTATCCAGCATGTACAGTACCCAGGGTGTACAGTACCCAGCATGTACAGTACCCAGGGTGTACAGTATCCAGCATGTACAGTATCCAGGGTGTACAGTATCCAGCGTGTACAGTATCCAGCATGTACAGTATCCAGCATGTACAGTATCCAGCATGTACAGTATCCAGCATGTACAGTATCCAGCGTGTACAGTATCCAGCGTGTACAGTATCCAGCATGTACAGTATCCAGCGTGTACAGTATCCAGCGTGTACAGTACCAGGGTGTACAGTATCCAGCATGTACCAGTATCCAGCATGTACAGTATCCAGCATGTACAGTATCCAGGGTGTACAGTATCCAGCGTGTACAGTATCCAGCGTGTACAGTATCCAGCATGTACAGTATCCAGGGTGTACAGTATCCAGCGTGTACAGTATCCAGCGTGTACAGTATCCAGCATGTACAGTATCCAGCGTGTACAGTATCCAGCGTGTACAGTATCCAGCATGTACAGTATCCAGCGTGTACAGTACCCAGGGTGTACAGTATCCAGCATGTACAGTATCCAGCATGTACAGTATCCAGCGTGTACAGTATCCAGGGTGTACAGTATCCAGCATGTACAGTATCCCAGCATGTACAGTATCCAGCATGTACAGTATCCAGCATGTACATTATCCAGCGTGTACAGTACCCAGGGTGTACAGTATCCAGCATGTACAGTATCCAGGGTGTACAGTATCCAGCATGTACAGTATCCAGGGTGTACAGTACCCAGGGTGTACAGTATCCAGCGTGTACAGTATCCAGCGTGTACAGTACCCAGGGTGTACAGTATCCAGCATGTACAGTATCCAGCATGTACAGTATCCAGATGTACAGTATCCAGCGTGTACAGTATCCAGGATGTACAGTATCCAGCATGTACAGTATCCCAGGGTGTACAGTAGCTGGAAGCTGTAGATTATAGAGAAGCATCGTGGACGCTGGCAGCTTAATGAGCACAGGCGCAGTGCAGAACTTCATGGTGGATGCAGAGCATGCTGGGTAATCACGTTAAGAACCTTGTCTCTCTCCAGGGTGGGGTGCAGAGCATGCTGGTAATCCAGGGTGGGGTGTGGCGTGAAGCAGACTGTCTGTTCTCTTCTCATCTGACTGCCTGAGGTGATAAGGAGACAAGGGCAAGGTTCAAACACCCCAGAGAGATGTTCTGGGTCCTGTGTGTGTGTGTGTGTGTGTGTGTTTGTGCATTCCTCCTAATCACACAGCCATCATCTCACCCCTCGCCTCATTGGTTCAGATTAGGGAGCGGCAGACGATAATCATCAGTGTGTCCAATCACAAGCATGCCTGGCTGGATGGGGGCGGGCACATTGTCACATCCTAATGGAGCCATGCTTCATGGTAATGATGTGCCTCTCACTACTCTCATCCCCTCTCCTCCCCTCATCCTCTCATCCTCTCCTCCCCTCATCCTCTCATCCTCTCCTCCCCTCATCCTCTCATCCTCTCGTGTAGTGTTTTTAAATTAGATTTAAATTAGTATTTAGTCAGACTTTTATTTAGGATTTAATTTAGAACTTAAGTTAGGACTGAGGAAGGACTTAAGTTAGGATTGAAGGAAGATTAAGTTAGGATTGAAGGAAGGATTAAGTTAGGATTGAAGGAAGGATTTAAATTAGGATTGAAGGAAGGATTTAAATTTAGATTGAAGCTCCACGTCAGCGATGTGGGTGTGTGTCAGCTGATAAGGTGTTTGTGCCCGCGAGCCAAGATACATTCCACAGACGGCGGTAATGGACCAGACCTGTAGCTGGGACATGATTATGTAGAACCCAGGAAGATACTATCCAGCTTTAACGACACGCAATTCAGCCGGGAGAATGAGGGCGCCTGACAGCGACTATCTGCTCCTAAATCACCTGTAAGGTTCCCCTCTCCCCGCCCTGCTGCTGCGAACCCTCTCAGTCTGCAGTACCTCCGTGATCATTTGAGGCAATATTGTCGACAGCTCAGCAGCAACTTCATCTTATCAGTTAAATAACATGGTTGGGAGACAATAGTGCTGTCAGCAAGCAGCTGCCTGAATGCTTCTCGCTCTCTCTCCTCTCTCTCTCTCTCTCTCTCGCTCTCTTCTCGTCTCCTCTCTCCTCTTCCCTCCCTCCCTCCCTCCCTCCCTCTCTCTCTCTCTCTCCCTCTCCCTCTCCTCCCTCTCTCTCTCTCTCTCTCGTATATTCTCTCTCATCTCAGTAATGGATTCAGAGAAAGAGGGCTGCTCATGCTACACTGCCCTCCTTTATGAAAGCTCCTCACATCCAGCTGCAAGGGCATCTCGCTCTCCTCCTCTCACACTTGCACCATCTCGCTACTCTCTGACATGGGCATTACGTCTCTTCTCGTCTCCTGTGTCTCTCAGTCCCATCTCCGCTGCTCATCCTCTCTCCTCTATAGGAGGGCGAGAGGACAGGGAGGGGAGGAGAGGAGCGGGCCATCTTAGTGTTCTCGCACAGTCTTAATGAACTCAGTATCCTCACCAGATGTGGAGCATGAATCATGTCGTTTCTTTTGCATACTTGGAGTACGTTTACGTTCCCGTTTTTACATTTGATATGGGTCGTGGATACGGTCCTTGGATACTGGTGACAGGCCGTGACTGGAGCCCCTTAAACTCAAGCCGTGTGAACTGGGATCATCTACTCCGCGCTGCCAGAGGGGTGGGGGGATTGCAGCGCTGAGGCTGGTCTCCCCCTCATCATCCGTCCTGCGGCCCCCTCTCCTCTGCAGCCCCTCGCGCTGCAGCCCCCTCTCCTCTGCAGCCCCTCTCCTCCTCTGCAGCCCCCTCTCCTCGCTAGCCGCTCTCCTCGGCAGCCCCCTCTCCCCTGCGGCCCCCTCTCCTGGCGGCCCCTCTCCTCTAGCAGCCCCCTAATCTCCTCTGCAGCCCCCTCTCCCCTCAGCCTCTCCCCAGTCCCACTCTGTTTATATATTCTGATGCAGTTTATTTTGTTGTGTTTTGGTTGTCCTCTGTCTTGTCTGTTGGCGTGGCGGCCCATACATGTACTGGTGGGTGAAAAGATTTCCCCTAGGGGACAATAAAGTCTAAAGTCTAATTCTATTCTAAAGTCTCCTCTGCAGACCCCCTCCTCTGCAGCACCCCCCTCTCTCTCTCCTCTGCAGCCCCTCTCCTCTCCTCTGCAGCCCCCTCCTCCTCTGCTGCCCCTCTCCTTCTTGGCAAGCCCCCCCATCTCCTCTGCAGCCCCCTCTTCCTCTATCTGCAGCCCCCTCTCCTCTGCAGCCCCTCTCCTCTGCAGCCGCCCCCTCTCCTCTCCTCGCAGCCCCCTCTCCCCCCTGGCAGCCCCCTCTCCTGCTGCATCCCCCTCTCCTCTGCAGCCCCTCCTCCCGCTGCAGCCCCCTTCTCACCCTCTAGCCACCCCCCCTCTCTCTGCAGCCCCCCCTCTCTCTCCCCTGCAGCCCCCTCGTCCTCTGCAGCCCCATCTCCCCTTCGCCGCCCCCTCTCCCTCAGCCCCCTCTCCCTGTCAGCCCCTCTCCTCTTCAGCCCCCTCTCCTCTCCTCTGCAGCCCCCCTCTTCCTCTGCCAGCCCCCTCTCCTCTGCAGCCCCCCCCTCTCCCCTCTCCTCTTCTCCTCTGCAGCCGCCCCCTCTCCCCCTCTCCTCTGCAGCCCCCTCTCCACTCTCGTCGACAGCCCCTCCTCTCCTACTGCGCTCTCCTCTGCAGCTCTCCTCTTACCCTCTGCAGCCCATTCCTCTCTCTGCAGACCCACCCCTCCTCCCGGAAGCCCCTCCTCTGCAGCCCCTCTCCTCTGCAGCCCCTCTCCTCTGCAGCACACTATCCTTCCTCTCCTCTGCAGGCGCTCTCTGCAGGCTCACTCTCTCTGCAGGGCACCCTCTCCTGCTGCAGCCCCCTCTCCTCTGACATAGCCCCTCTCCTGTGCAGCTCTCCTCTGCAGCCTCTCTCCTCTGCAGCCCCCTCTCCTCTGCAGCCCCCTCCCTCGCAGCCCCTCTCCTCGCAGCCCCCTCTCCTCTGCAGCCCCTCTCCTCTGCAGCTCCTCTGCAGCCCCCTCTCCTCTGCAGCCCCCTCTCCTCCCTCTGCAGCCCCTCTCCTCTGCAGCGCCCCCTCTCCTCTCCCTCTGCAGCCCCCTCTCCTCTGTCACCCCCTCTCCTCTCCTCTGCAGCCCCCTCTCCTCTGCAGCCCCCTCTCCTCTGCGCACCTCTCCTCTGCAGCCCCCCTCTCCTCTGCAGCTCTCCTCTGCCGCCCTCTCCTCTGCAGCCCCCTCTCCTCTCCTTACCACGACAGGCCAGGCTTTATGCTGATGGCTGTAAAAGGATCATTAGAGCAGAGATAGATTGAGTCAATATAAGTGTAATAATTCTTAAGTGTGAAGTTTATTAGTACAGAGGTATCATCTTCCTAATGAGGACATGAGAGGAGTTTCTGTAGAGTGGAACCCAGTCAAACTCATCTCCTAATGGCTTTTGGCATGGAATGTGTCTGGTTAGTTATGACTGTATGTGTGGTTTGGTATATGTGTCACTGCTTTGTAGAGCAGACTCATCTGTTACAAGGCTAAATGATGCTTTGGTCTCATTCATACAGCCATGTCCCTCACTCGCACACGCTCCAACACACACACCATCACCAATCACACACCTCACACATATTCATACACACTACACACAGCACGAATACACCACATACACAAACAAGCACAAATACACACATCACATTCACACATGTCCTTGTGGCCCTCTTGTACGGCCCATAACTCTGCCCAGAAGCCCCCACAGCCCCAAAGTTGGCCTGGCTCATAGAGCAAGTCCCCTTCTACGTGCCTTTTCTGGCTGGATTTTTTGATTTTGGACCAGATTTCATGACAGCACACAAACACACAACCCGTGTGCATGGTTAAACATAGATGTTTTTGCCTGTTAGAGCTCATCTCTCAAAGCTTGTCATTATTTATCTTCAGGCATTCCCAACTCTGTTCAATGAACCTGCTCTCTAAAGTCAGTCAGTCAGTCAGTCAGTCAGTCTGGACTCACATAAACACACTCACACACACTCACACTCACACACACTCACACACACACACTATGTCACTCTTCACCAACCTTCCTCCAACCATTGTCTTTCCT
>CAEFZP010002303.1:0-223447 GCA_903064625.1 Mallotus villosus | reverse complement strand
ACCTGTTTGGCTTGCAGCTATATTTTCTTTTGAATTTGTTATCAAAATATTGGATTTTTACTTTTAGACTAAACTTTCTGTCATTCATTCACCAGTGAGAGCACATTCAGATACCAGTTCAACAAGGACCGTGTCACCATCATTATCCCCATACCTCTTGGAGGAAAGTCATCTGAGGAACTCAGGATCCCAGCCCTGCTGACCACACCACACCTGGCAGTGCCCCAGATGGGTCTAGACCTTCCCTCTAAGGAAATCCAGGTCCCCACCTTCTCCATCCCCTCCGACTATGATCTTACTCTGCCACTCATGGGAATGGTGGAAGTATCTGCTAAGGTCAACAGCAACTATTACAACTGGGAAGCCATGATCTCAGCTGGCAACAACAGTGTGGAGGATCCAAGCTACATGGTCCAGTACAAAGTGATGGCTGACAGTCCCATCGAGCTGCTCTCCTACACAACTGAAGGTAACTAACTCTCTCATAAACGTAGCAATGAGGTAATCTTGATATTATTTGACATTCGATTTAAGGTTAAGAATTGTCCGGCATTAAACTAAAAGGACATTTCATGCATCAGCTCTGATGTCTGCTCTAGAAGACATTTAGGAGGTTTAATTAACCTTGTGCATCTTATTACAGGAACTGCGCTGATTACTGACATCCCCGAGGACACAATGAAGGCCATTGTTAATGCTTCCCTTAGCCACAAGCTTATTGAAACAAGTTTTGGGATCATGGAGAGTGTCAGTGTTTCAGACAAAGTTAAAGCAACAGGCAACTACAAGATCCAGGCATTTAGCCCCCTGGGATTGCAGACATCCCTGGACATCACCTCCCAGTGTTCCCTGGCCTCCGACATTTTCATTGGTGACTCCAACATGGACGGAAGTCTGACCGTGGGATCCCTGACTGCCAGCACCACCTACTCCCAGTCATTCTCTGTTGAGCCAATGAAGAAAGAAGCAAGAGCTGAGTCTACATTGAGGGTAGATGCTCCAATGCTAGAATTTGTCAATAAGATCAAGGCCGGATATGCTGATGAGCAGCTTCTCATCGAGTCCAACACCAACATTAACAACGACCCAATCAAGCACACCACCAAGTTCAGCATTGGCTACAAGGAAGCTCAGCTCACTATCCAGTCTGACTCTGTGACGAAGGCTGATGAAAGAATGCTCCGTAGCCAGGTCGACTTCACTGCGACTAGAAACGAGGCCAGCATAAGAATGGAGAACCAGGCAGATGATACCGAGAATCGTGTATATTCCTTGGTCTCCGCATCCCTGAATCCATCTAGCTTTGAGATTAATGCGGATTCCTCTATTAATGTATTTGCTAGCCGTGCCTCCCACAAAGCCACATTGACCCTGAATAAGGACGGCCTGGCCACTAGCTGCACCACAACTGCACAGAGTAGCCCAGTGACCTTCGAGAACATTATTCATAGTGGATTTGACACCACCGGGGCCAGTATGAGCATCAACACTAAGGGCGCCATCCAAGAGAACACAGCTGAGTTTAGTGTGGAGGGGAAAGTCAGCACCTCTGAGCTATACATGAACAGCATGTACAACGGTAACCTATTTGATGCCAACACAAGAAATAGAGTAAATCTCAGAATGAATGAAGATGGTTTGACCATATCTAACAGCCTGGTAGCCTCTCTGCAGGACATGAAAACTGACAACAAACACTCCATGACTCTTACTCTTGGATCTCTGGCTGTCCGCTCCAAAACTGATAACTTCCTTAGTGACAGTAATTGCTACAAGCATGACATTACCATTGACATTGAACATTTCACTGCCTCTGTGGTTGTAAACAATGACGTAAAGATTATGGATGTCCACTTTGTCAATGAAGCCGAGTTTAAGGCAGAGCCTTACAATATGGACCTGACTGGCAGTGTAAAGGGCACCTACTCAGAAGACGAGCTGAAGCACACCTACGAGATCAGCTTTGCTGATATGACATCCACTGCTAAGTGCAACACCAACGGAAAACTCATGGGATCACAGATGTCTCATAACACAGACATGGAACTTTCTGGTCTGACCATGAAGTTTAACAGCTTGGCAAACTTCAACTCTCCCTCTCTTCGTCTGGATAGCACTATCCACACTGTTGCTGAACCCTTCACTTTGAATGTTGATGCAATCTTCAACTCAAATTCTGAGCTGAATTTCTACGGAAAGCAGACTGGTGAAGTGTACAGCAAGTTCCTCCTGAAGGCAGAGCCCCTATCTTTCTCCCACTCCTATGAATGCAGAGCCTCAACTACCCACGAGCTGGAAAGTGGTACTTCTATTGAGACAAATATGGACAACAAGTTCAACAGCTTGATAACCACTAAAGAGCAGAGTGTCACATTCAAGACTACATCCAAACTGAACAAACATGCATTTGACCAGGAAATTACGGCCTACAACAACCCTGAGAAGCTGGGAGTTGAAATGACTGGAACTGTCTCCACCACTGTGTTGAGCAAAGCTAGTGAGAACCAGGACTACTCCGTCTCTGGATTTGTAAAGTATGACAAGAACAGTGACAGCCATCTCCTCCAGATTCCTTTCATTGAGCATCTGCCTGCAGTCATTGAGCAAGTGAAGGCTACAACTATGGGAGTTATGGACAATAGCATTGAGCTGCTGAAGGACATTGACACAAAGTATGAAATCAGGGTCAACTTTCAGGAGAAAGTAAATGAACTGAAACAAGTCATTGCCACCTTTGACATTAATTTGTTCATTCAAGACTTGAAAAACTTCATCAACTCCATGGTAAATCACATGACTGGTCTGATGTCTAAGCTTCCCCATGAAGAATTAAAAAATGTTATCAAATCAGTTAAGGACACAATCTTCGACTTCTTCGTGGAATTTAATGTACTATTTACCAGACTTGAGGAGATTCTGTCCAACTATGAGGTTGACAAGATGGTTGAGAGTGTTATGGATGAAGCTGTGGAAATCATGAAGCACCTACAGCTCAGGGAACACATTCAGTCAGCAATTGCTGCTCTCAAGTCTATTGACATCCAACCATTCCTAAAGAAAGTCATGACACCAGTGGAGGAGTTTGTGAATCAACTAAGCACATTTGACTTCAAGCAAATGTTCGAAGACATGAATGTCTATTTTTCACGAATGGTCCAGAAGATCAAATCTTTCGATTATGAAACATTCACTGTAGAGCTCAAAGAAAAAATCACTGACATGAGCAAGATTCCTTGTTTTGGAAAACTTCATGGTGAGTTCAGACTCATCTCACCTGACTACAGCCTCAGAACGACTGCTGAGCTGCAGAACTCTACCACTGCCTCCGAGTCTCCAGAGCTCACTGTCAACCTCAACTCTCAGGCCACATCTACCTTTGACCTCATTGCCTACACTCTGGATGCCACTGCACATGTTGTACGCAGAACAAGTCAGCTTTCTCTCTCTGAGACCATCAAAGTTGTGCACACCTCTTTCTCCTTTGACCACGAGGGAACAGTGGGTTTCCACGGTACTTCTGCAGAGGCATCCTCCAAGACCACTGCCAAGGCTACGACCGAGCCATACAAAGCTGAACTTGTCAACAGTGCAATCTTTACAACAGGGAATGGAGTCTCAGCCACACTGGACACTGCCTACAACCATGAAGTGAACATGCCCCTTCTTGAAATCTTTAGCGAAACTTCCCACACCCAGAAGACTTTTGCCGTCCTGGAGAATGGGGTCATTACTCTGACCCTAGGTCATGAAGGTAGGGGTAAATTTGCCATCCAGGAGTATGGAGATGAGGGAACCCAGAAGAGTGACATGGAGATAACTATTAATTTCCATGACATCAAACTGACCTTCACTGGAGAAACAAACACAAATCATGTTCAGATGAAGCAAAATGTTCAGGCTGAGTTCTGCATCTACGGTCAAATCAACATTGAGGCATCTGCTGAGACAAAAACACCCTTCATCACAAGCAGTGTTGCTGAGCTGAAAGGAGAGGTTAAGGTACAGGATATGAAAATTGAGATAACTGCTTCCCACAACACTGAGCTGGTAGGCAATGTTGAAGGAACTATCTCCAACTCTCTCACTGCATTGATCACACCGTATGAGCTCATGTTTGACATCAAGAACAAGGAAAATACCAAGGTGAAACTACCTTTCAAGCTTTCTGGAAAGATTGATCTTCAGAATGACTTTGCTGTTACCCTCAATTCTGGAGTGCAGCAGTGCAGCTGGGTGGGTCGTGCTCGATTTAATCAGTTCAAGTACTCCCATTACTTCACGATGGACAATGGCGAAAAGGAAATTCACATCTTTGCACAGATTAATGGAGAAGCCAACCTTGATGTGTTGAAGGAGCCCATCACCATTCCTGAAATGTCTGTGCCATTCCTCAGTGTGAAAACACCCGCAGTTGAGGACTACTCTCTATGGGAGGACACCGGCCTGAGCATGCTCTTGACAACAACTCAGCAGACCTTTGACATGGAGTCCAAAATTGTTTACAAGAAGAACCCTGATATGTTAACCATTGACCTTGACTTGCAGCCTGTTGTCAGTGCCATCAATAAGAATACCAGAATGCTGAACAAAAACATAATCATTGGTAGGGATAATGTTGTTGCCTTACTCACAAGCTCCTTGGATCAAGCAAAGGCAGAATATGAGAAATACAATATTGAGCTGCCAAAAACCCTCACAGTTCCAGCATACAAAGTTCCAGTGATGAATATTGAGGTGTCTTCTTTCACCATCCCTCTGCCTGACCCCAGTCTCATCACCATGCCGGCTCTGCATGTTCCATCTGCCCTCAGCAAGCTGACTCTTCCAAAAATCACTCTGCCCAAAATGCAGAGGAGCATCAAGATCCCTGTCATGGGTGACCTGACATATGAGTTCTCCATGAAGACACCTGTGGTCACACTTAAAACTGATGCTAGCATCATCAATCAGCATGAAATCGTAGTGAAACTTGATGCCACCTCCACCTCTGACTTTAAGGTCCTGACAGGCAAGATCGAGGGTACCAGCACTTTAAACAGAGATAACGGAGTGAAACTGTCAACTGTCCTGTCTGTGAAGCACATGATCATTGACAGCAATCACGACAGCACCATCATCTTCAATAACGAGGCTGTGGATGCTTCTATCACCAACTCAGCTAAGGTTGGCATGTCAGCCCTGATGATCGAAGCCAACCAGGAATTGTTTGCAAATGCACAGGATGGGCTCATTGTATCTCTGTCCAGTCCTTCTTCTGGTCTCCTTGGACTCCAGTTGTTGACAAAGCGCCCAGCTCAAGTGAAAGGAAGGCTCTACAGCCGCTATCCGGTAAGACCTATATATATTTTGTGTAAGATCTGTTGTTGCATGTTCTCAGGTAGCATCTAAATAGGGTCTAGTTTGGTTTACAATTGTATTATGAAATAATTGACAGAATTGGGCTGACTTAAAGCACACCTTACCAAACCCTGACAGAATAATTAAAAAAAATATCTGACATAATGATATAAAATGTGCATGGCAGTAAATACCTTCTTTTTTAACATTTTCTTTCTCTCATGTAGTCTGATCCAACAAATGATGTGGATATCATGTCCATCAAGATGTCTGTGATCGACTCAGCTATGCTTAACATTCAGACAACCTGGAATATGGAGGTTCCCAATGAGATGATGTTGGGATTGAAGGAGAACATACCGACCATTGTGTCCACAGTTACTCTGGAGGATATTGTGACCAATCCCATTGGTAAAGCATATTATGAAATCACCAGGCTAGCCAGCAATCTTGAGGGTCCACTCGAGCAGATTAAGGAAGAGGGCAGGGTAATGTTCAAGAGGGCTGCTGACAAATTTGAAGCTTTAGGTCTTGCTGACTTGACCGAAAAGGTCTCAGAGAGCATGATCTATGTCCTCAGAGAGTATGAGGAGAAGATTCAGATTCTTCTCAATGCTGTCATTGAGTTCCTGAGGGAAACACAGTTCCAACTCCCTGGATTTGAAGACAAATTGTCTGGGCTTGAAGTCTACCAGAAATTCACTAGCTTCATTACTGATGTAACTGAAGAGGCTATCACAAAGGTTCCAGAATTTGTTGCTGCCCGCAGTGAAACTGTTCGTAATTTTATTAAAAATACCCAAATTCCCATTCCTGATTTTAGAAAGGAAGGATTTGTGTCCACCATCACATTTGAAGAACTCCAACGTATTGTCATTGACTTAGTTGAGACAATCAGGAATATAACACTGGAGGACATTGTGGAAATTGTGAATAAATCAAATCGTTTTTGTATTCAGAAACTGGAGGGGCTCAATTGGATGAGCGACATTTATACTGATTTTGTCAACTCTCGTGGATTGTCTTCCCATTAACACCCAGGTTGAAAACTTTAGGAACATGGCTGAGGCCTACTTCAGTGATATCCATACCAATGTCCAGGCTATTTTTGCTGACATGTCTATTGAGCAGCTGAACGCTGACATCCAGTCATGGATTGGCTCAATGGTCAAGCACCTGAATGCTTTCCACAACACGGTTATAGAGTTCCTTAAGGAGATATCCAAGCATGCAGAGTCGTATGTGAGAGTGTATGATAGAAGGATAGAAATTGACATTCCTATTCCATTTTCTGACCAGGCAGATTGAACCAGTAACCTGTAACCAATGCTATTCAGGCAAATAATGTTTTTTAAATCTAACTTTAGTGTGTCTGAAACAGCTAGACATGGAAAACAGCTAAACCTACATTGTTGTCATTTTGTATGCACCAGTCTTAGTTATTCAGGAAAAGGCATGTTTCCATGTTTTCCCCCGCATTTTTTTGTAAATTGCTTATTTTGTTTTAGTATTAATTATTCAGATGTCTACCACCTCAGCTGATATTACTATGTTCCCCTTGTGTCTGTATTTAAAAACCTAAACACATAAATAAAGACCATTTGGAAAGCATGTTTAATTTTTCTAACTCCTTCTACACACTTTAGTGCTATACTCTTTGAATTAACAAAAGTGGAAATTAAGTTCCACATGAAAAGTTATATTTTAGTTACCCTCGTGAGGGTGCTGTGTACATGGAACACGGAAAATCTATGTCTACTCAACCTGCTTTAAAATGCACTTACTAACAACAGAGAATAGCATACAGCAACACAGAAATAATGAAATTTTCTAAATTAATTGTTACTCACTGCAAAACTTACTTTACTTGATACAATGTATTTACTCTACTGAAACAGTATTTTGTTTATGGACAGAATAAAGAAAACACCTTTTACAAGTTTAGCATTGTGTCATTTTCATCTCTCAAGCTAAATACAGAGCAGGCTAAAATGACCCTCCCCTTAAAAATGTTCCATAGTCCACAGCATGACATCAGCTATTAACAAAGTAATTAATGACAACAGAAAGCAAAGGCATTCTTGGTTGCTGACTTTCTGTTGGCAGAGCGTAAGCACATCCTTTGATGGAGATAAAAGGTAGGCATCTATAAATGGGTACCAAAGCACAACAGAACATGACAGGATATTCCACATTTAAAGTCTATTTTAATAGCTCTAAAAACGTGTATGCACAGAAATTGAATACTGCTTCTGGATTAGTGAGGCCTATACAAATTTAAAGAGGCACGAAACTGCCCTATTAAGTAGGGGTGTAACGATACACTCAGCTCACGATTCGATACGTATCACGATACTGGGTGTAAAATACAATATGTATCACTATATTTTGAACAACATTTTAAATTAAACTGAAATTCACTTAACAGATTTATTTCCAAAACATTAAACATAATAATTTTCTGTTGTACATACAATTTAGTTAACTCTGCTCAAGGAGATTACTGTAAATGCAATGAATGCACACATGACGCAGGTGCAGAGTAGGTTGCGTGCTGGTAGCTCAACCAATAGGATCAAATGGACGTCATATTGTAAAAATATTGCCATAACTCTACGATACATATTGTAAAAATGTTGTATTGCGATATATTGTTCCACAATATATGGTTACACCCCTACTATGAATAGTTCCTCTTGGTTGGGGAAATGGAAAACAGAAAGCCAATGATGGAGAAATGTATGGATTTATTTATTGATTGGACTGCTGTTGGCTGTATTCTGCATCGCTTTTCTATTTAAAACTTTCCCTCTCAGTGTAATTCCAAGATAGATAGTCCACTCCAATGACTTTTCTGTGGTTTCAGTTGACCCTTTCTAGTGCCATTGCCCTGAATGGATGGGAAAATATTACATAACACTGTTTAGTTTCTAACAATACTTATTCTGGCTTAATGTCCATTTTCTGCAGTATAACACACATAAAACACAGTGTACTAAAACTTGTGTATGATACAAAATAACCCAAGATTGATTGTACATATGTGATGTGACAGACTAAGAGAGAGAGAGAGAGAGAGAGAGAGAGAGAGAGAGAGAACATTTTGTTCCTGTCAACAAAGAGCCCAGCAACAGACATTTAGAAAGAATGTGCCTTTTAAATGATTAAACCCAAATCAAGACTGAGCTCTTTACATCCCACAGAATATCCTTATTGGTAAGGGACCAAAGGAAATAAATTGAAACAATTACGTTAAATGAAACACTGTCCATTACATATCATGAATGCAACATGTTTGCATTAAATTTGACAAACATAATCTGATTAAACTCTTATTCTGTAGTTAATGCCCTTGATATGAAATCCAACTTTGTACTTCCAGTTACTTTTTGTGTTGTTGGGCTGTGACAAAACCCAGTTTTCCTGCTTTCCTGTTTCCCCAGTCCATACATAGTACAGTGCTTTATGTGTGCTTTCTGGGTTTTGGGTTAGTTTCCACTTATTGTGCTGCAATCCTATTTACAGTTTCTGTAAAAATACACTTCATATCCACTTTGCTGTTGAAAAGACATATAAAGAAGAGAAATATAAACATGCTCTATCTGTAACTGATATACACCAAACACTTCCTCATAGTTGACATAGTAATAATCAGGTTATTCAGAATTTTATTTAGAAACCAAGTTCCTGTGCTAAGTAGAATACAGTATGGTGGTTTCATTGACGCCATAAGGACTTTACTTAAAACATTTTTACGTAATTCCACTTTTGGGATCATCAAGGCATTCAATGTGACTAAACAGGCTGTAATAAAATCATAGTATCTTTTTAAAAGCACAAAATAATTTATATATTTTAGTTAGTTATATATTTTAAATAGCAAATTCTTGAGGACATACAAATATTGCACTTTTTATGTCATATGACATTCACAATACAGTATGTGAAGTACACATTGTAGCTGCTATACATATTCCCTGACCTGATACAGTCAAGTTGCCTATGAAATACTGACACAAACCAAACAGGAGGCAGAATACACAGCCTTTTGGAGGAAGTCTTTGTGAAAGCAGCTTGACCAAAACAAATGAACCTGTGGCAAAAAGTATTCAGATACATAAAAAAACAGAACATCTAATGAAAGATACAACCCTTTAATTGTGCAATAAAACTTGGCTTGTAAGCTTGAGTCTTTCATATAAATAAAACTTGACAACACTGGTAGATGAAGTAGTCTGTAGTAATGAAGATGCGTTTGTTTTTGTCCTTGAAACCACTCGTTTGTGTTACCATCACAATTCCATGATGATGTCCATCAAATGCCGTGTGCCAATTATGACATGTGCAAGCCCTCTGAAGCAGCATTCTAAACCTGTAGGATACCCTTGCATTAGAACGAACTTATTTGGCATAGGACCTTTAACTATTATTAATAATGGACTTGGCAGACTCAATCTAGTTCAACTAAATTGGCGAATAGGTCCATGCTATGGATCCACCGTTCTTCAATGATGATTCTCAGGGAAAGACAACCGATCTTAGAGGTGTTAACGGAGTAGTCTACAGTGGTCGTCTGTTTATTCATAACAACAGACAGCAATTGGCACAACCTGTAGATGGACTGGATCTCTTCTGTAAAGCAGCGCGTGTCGCAGTCTCAAACACTTCCCGTATACCGTCCTTAGTTTTCGCAGAGCACTCCAAATAGTCATATGCGCCAATGCGCATGGCCATGGCTCGCCCGTCCTCGGTTTTTACAGGTTCTTGCTTCATTCTGGACAACTCGTTTCTGACATTCTCATCGTTACGCAAATCCCTTTTGTTCGCTACTAGAATAATGGGCACATTTGGACAAAAGTGTTTAACCTCTGGTACCCATTTCTCAGGAATATTTTCAAGTGAATCTGGGCTATCCACTGAGAAGCACATCAAAATGACATCAGTGTCCGGATAGGACAGTGGGCGAAGGCGGTCATAGTCCTCCTGGCCAGCCGTGTCCCACAATGCTAGTTGGACTTGCTTAGTGTCCACTTCAATGTCCGCCACATAGTTCTCAAACACAGTTGGCACATACACCTCTGGAAACTCGTCTTTGCTAAAGACAATAAGCAAGCAGGTTTTTCCACACGCGCCGTCGCCAACCACGACAAGTTTCTTACGTATATCTGCCATTTGTTACTCTGGAAAAGAGGACTGTCTATAAACTTAATAGTGACTAAATTCGATGAAAACTATGAATCCCAGACTATTCGCCGCTTGGTCGCTATAGGCCTATGGTGACGATTATGGAGCACTGAACGTTGTGCTCTGCAAATACTAGTATATTTTTCCAAGTAGATTTCCGTGTAACAGCTGAGGCGCTTCCTTTATAAAGCACACGGACGCTGTCTTAATATAGCAACCCAATCGGAAGTGGGGTGGTGAGATCACTATTTCTAAGGGAGAATGTGATTGGATCTGGACAGTCTGTTTGGTTAGTAGGGGAGGGTCGTGTACCACGAGGAAAATGATTTACACCATCTGACTCTGAATCAGCCGAATACATTCTTACAGAGACAATAGGGTCTTCAGCCTCTACTGTGAACAAGGAATGAAAAGGATAATGTGACAAAGTCTAAGAGGTGAAATGTTGGTGTTGAAACGCCTATCGTGACAGACACAATGTTTTACACACATTGCATTGCCTGTAGCCTATAGTGTTCATGCTGCCTATAACAGAGCCTATATCAGGCTAATTGTTTAAGATCATAATAAATCAAAGTTAGAATATTGCAGTTTCGTGGTAGGTTAAATTGCAGTTGTTGGCTAATGTTTAGGTTGATACCCTCAAAATTGTTAGGTTTATTTCAATTCAGTTGTGAATGGGGGCAATCCTATGAATGATATGACGTGTGCCTATTCAATATTGGACTGGGGATTTATTTTTATATCTGGGAATATTGCCTATATATTTGTAGACCTTTAATTTAAAAAAAGGTAGGTTACAATTAGTAGCCTATTCGAAAAGATCCCAGGCGTGTGAAATCAAACAATGCCGCCTATGTTGCATTATTTAACTATCACTAAATGTATCTTCTCTGTTGAGATCTAGTGTTTTTGTTTCTGGTTTAAATTACATAAGGGGTTCATAATGAAGACTTTCCAATATGTTGGCTTGATAGACATCTTACTGCGCAGGTCTAAGGATGATATGCACACTGCAGGGAGGCACTGGCGTGATAGCTAGTCAAACTACATTGCATGTTCAATCGTAGGCTACTAGCTAGAGCTAGCTAAATCATTAAAACACCGATCTCCACGGAAACAAAACAATACAACATTTTAGGCCTGACGTTTTACAAAAACATCGACCTTCGCTTGAGATTGTGCGTGAGTATCTGCTAGAAGTCTTTACATAAAAACTGTGCTGTGCATATTTTGGTTAAGCGTGGATTGTTGTAGCCGTGGTTTCTTAGTATTTCCCCCTTTTGTTTAGCGTGTAAGGCCCCTCAGTCTGTTTGGGACTTGGAGGGGGGCCATGTTGTTAGCTCGGTGAGTGTCTTACAAACTAGCTGTCTTAGCTAAGCTAGTTAGCTACCCAGCAGCAATTGTGTTTTATTTGTAACGACATCTGACGACATTCTTGTTTTATTCGATGCAATATAATTGAGTAGCTCCTGTGTGATCTCCACTGTTCTTATAAATTTCCAAAAAAATCCTAAAAGTTCGTTTTTTTCACAGATTTTGATAGCTTGACTAGCTAGCTAGCTGAAGGGGTACAAGGCCTTTCTCCTCATCATGTTGGTAATTGACTAGCTAGCTGCTAGGTAGCTAGCAGCATTGCTATCCTATGGTATCTAGGCTAGCTACAAGTGAGGCCGATGTCTACCGTATTGGAACAATTGAGCCAGTAGTTAACTGGTTAGCCTAATATCTGGAGACAATAACTATAGTCTGTAAATAGAAGCATCAATGTGAGCTAGCAGTATAGCCCCTTTGTTTGGCTGAACGCGAAACCTTGAACTTATGTTCAATTCAACAACATTAGCTACTTAGCTAGACTGTAGAAGCGCAACTGCATCTAGCTAGTTAGCAACCTTTTAATAATACAAATGTAGTGTAGTCAGCCTAGCTAGTGGTATCGGTGGCTTGTCATAACTATCTGACATACATGTTTCTGTACACATTTGAGTAAATTGACGTAACCAATTATTATGTTGGCATGGTTGTACAGAATATCGTTGGACTAGCCAGCCTCACAGTTAGCTACCTAGTCTACCTCGATGATGCGTATCGCAGTAGTATTAGCATAGCTAGCGACGACCCCCCTCCACTTTTTGAATTTGATGGCTGCCGAGCAAACATGTTGTTGTTACCTAGGACTAATTCGTCTCAACCAACTAGTGCGTAGCTAGCAAATGTTTAGCAGTATCCTTGCATGAGATTACATGATCTCTCCTAGTAGGGAATTATTAGTTAAGAGTCTGCAAGCTAATCGATGGGTCTGATCCTATCATATTTCCTTGTCTAAAATCCTATTGTTGCCATGCTATTTTATTGACGTGGCTCACACCACAATGTATGAACTAGCAAGCTAGACTAGATAGATTGCAATCAAACGTGGGCATATCTTCCTGGTCCTGAAACAAGATAGCCAGGCTATGAGTACAGTTCATACATGTATGTAATTGGTCATCTGGTCAGATGGCTGAGCGGTTAGGGAATCGGGCTATTAATCAGAAGGTTGTCGGTTCGATTCCTGGCAGTGTAAAAATGACGTTGTGTCCTTGTGCAAGGCACTTCACCCTACTTGCCTCAGGGGGAATGTCCCTGTACTTATTATAAGTCACTCTGGATAAGAGCGTCTGCTAAATGACTAAATGTAAATCTCTGGAAGCATGCATGCTTTATTAATGATCTTAGAAATGATCTCATAGTAATATCACTAGCTCATTTGTAATTCAGACCCATTTTTGCCTAACCTTGCTGTCCATAATAATCAATTTCACAGGTTTCCCCGTGGAATGAGCGTTCCATGCAGCATCCTAGGTATGAATGACGTGGCCTGGCAGGAATCGAGAGGTGGGATGCTGCACACAAACGGTGCTCCTGAAGCAGGGGGGGGTCGAGTTCATGGAGGCAGTTCCCTTGCCTCCGTCGGGGGAGCAGGCCAGAGTCCTGGGGGACCACATACTCTACAGGGCATGGACAGGGGCCCCAACCCCACCCCAGGTATCCCACAGCCTCCTCTGAGTGGCCGATCTCAGGATGATGCCACAGTGGGGTACTTTTTTCAGCGGCAGCCTGGGGAGCAGCTGGGAGGCTGTGTCCCCAGTAAGCACCGCTGGCCTACTGGCGATGGCAACCATGTTGATCAGGTACAACCTTCTTTCTTTCTGAAGACTTAACTACTACTTCCGCCCAGTGTGATGGGGAGTCAGATGGCTGAGCGGTTAAGGGATCAGGCTATTAATCAGAAGGTTGCCGGTTTGATTCCGGGCCGGGTAAAATGACATTGTGTCCTTGAGCAAGGCACTTTACCCTACTTGCCTCGGGGGGAATGTCCCTGTACTGACTGCTCTAGATAAGTGTCTGCTAAATGACTAAATGTAAATGTGATACTAGGAAGACCTGCTACAAGAGTTTGTTTCATGTGGGGGGGGGGCGGGGGGAGATTCGTATTCGGTATCGTTCACACAATTTGAACAGGCGTAGCTGATATCTGATTTTCAGTTTTAAGTGTGTCAAGTAATGTATGCTCTGTCAAGTATTGTCTAGTTTTTGACCAAATGTGACACGCTCTGGTGAAAAGGAGCCGTTGTCTGCATTACATATTTTCCGCTAGGAGCCGAAAAAGGTTGTTTCTTTTTATACAGTTTTCCTTTTCTTGCATATTAAAAAAATTTGTGTTGAAGAAGTCAGTCAATATAAGAAACAACATATTTAGGATCACAAACTACTTTACTTTCTTTTCTTCTAAGCTTCCAGTTGAGTTGTGGGCGTGATGTAATTTGATTTGCATCACGGTGCAGCCGGTAATCTAGGCTACTTTTAACGCGGATAGGTGGTCAATAGGGCTGCAACAAACGATTATTTTGATAATCGACCAATCTAACAATTATTAGAACGATTACTCGACTAATCATCAATTTCTTCACTGATTAATCAGTAGGCTTTGAATGATTATTCAGCTTTTGCAACATTGAGTTAATACTTATTCTAACTAATAAGTAAAACCAGGAAATCACTTCAGCTTTTGAAAAAAATATATTTTTTTGAGCCAACTGAACAGGCCAATCTCTTTTTGTCCAATTACTCACTGTTTTTCATTGAACATAACCCTGTTGTCTTACAAATGAAGCTCTTAATGCTGCTGCCTAATTTAAGAGATTTGTTTACATTCCTAGCTTTATGTCTGTAATGCATGTCCAACTGCTGTCTGTGGACATGTTGGTACGGTGTTAGTATGCGTGAAATACTGCGTAATGCTTTTTATAAACTGGTGTCGCCAACTGGCCATCTTGTTTAGTTCCAGCTGGAGCTTCTCACTTCTCACCGTTTCAATCTCCTCTCGTGCCGGGATGTTTCCTTTTTAAATAATCGTTGCAGCCCTAGACTGGTCAACGGTGCCCTAATGATCAGCCCTAGACTGGTCAACGGTGCCCTAATGATCGCTAGATCCCTAGACTGCTCAATGGTGCCCTAATGATCAGCCCTAGACTGGTCAATGGTGCCCTAATGATCGCTAGATCCCTAGACTGGTCAATGGTGCCCTAATGATCGCTAGATGGCGCTTCTTGCACGCATTCAATGCAAGGTTGGAAACTGAAGTGGCCTTCGGCAATCTGTCATTAATTTCTGTGTTGATAGTCTGTGGCTATTTCCTTAGAAATATTGTTGTCTAGCCCTTAAATTACATTTTGATTAATGATTGAATTATGAGAGGTGTGTTACTTGTTTGGAAATTCTCAAATTTCTTCTGAAATTCGTCCTTTTATTTAATACTGTAACATTGAGACTCCAGCCAGGTCCTAGTGTGGATATCAGATTACGCATGAGCAGTAGGACATTGTGTGCAAACATAATTTGCATCAAGTTGGCAGGCAGCCTATCTACAACTAGAAGGACAGATAATAGACAGTGAACATTCTGTATAACAGAAGCAAACTCTACCCCTATTTCCCAATTCCATTCAGTAGGCTATCTTTCTAGCGCAGTTCCCATAGAAGTCTATAATATCTGTAGGTTAATGTTTTGTATGTAGGCTAGGCTGTGTTTGTCTGTACAAAGTGCAACATCCCACCCCTCCAAATACCAAGTAAATCAAGTACCCTTATATTTCTCTCTTCACTGCGCTTGCCGCTTCTAATGATAAAAACACAAAAACAATCATACCCTCTCTGAAGGCGTGAAATGTCTAGAATCTTTCAAGGGGGATTTCTCTGCTAGAGAATTCTAGGTTTACCAACATTCAGATACGCATGTCTTCAACTATTTTCAGCCAATAAAGTAGTCTTGTATATCACGGTTACGCTATATATCACGGTATAGTAATTATTATATTATTTAAAGGCAACGACAATACGAGCGTTCCGATTGGCTGTTGCGCAGTAATGCCATCCCCGTGGTGACCTTCTCACAGCTTAATACGGATCCGTAATGCCCTCTGACGAAAATTTGAAAATGTGCGAAAGCGATTTTTACTATCCATATCCAACTTCGGTTTCGGCGTATCAACCTCGTTAAAGCTCGGTCGATACGTAAAGCCTCAGTTTGATATTTCCCGGCATGACCTCACTCAGTTACGTAGTTAGCCTTCACTAGCAGTAGGCATCCTAGATCAAGAATGCTAGCAACGCCACCAGTGTAATTGAATTAAAACAACAATTTTACAGCACGAGACATCAAACTTGAACAACAAATAGGGGTTATGCGGAGCGCCCAGGAAACGAACCGGAAAACAGATGTAATCGTTTCCGCTCCTGTGTTAACCCAACGGCAAACCCAGCTAGTTCACACAATCAACAAGAACTTTATTATTATTATGAGCATTTTGGGTGTTTTAAATTATTTAATTGTGAAGACCATGTATTTATCCAAACCGTTTTATTACCAGATGCAGGAAAATCCGAACAGTGATTATTTACTGCGTATCTCAGTGTGAAATGTCCGGATGACCTGATGTCGTACCGCCTGGCTAAATGTAGAATTCCCATATCTCTTGAAAGCTGCCCTCCTCGACCTTTTTGGTGTAAAATTGACCGACATGTAAAATAATTTACTTTGTGACATGACGTGAACGAGACTAACTGCCGCCTACAGTAAGACTATGCAGTCTACCGGGTGAGCCGTTCTCACTCAAATAAGACTATCACGACCCAAATCAAAATTCACAGTCGACAGATCAATGGGGAATCGCTTTCTCTTCTTAAGGCTGCCATCCTCTACCTTTTTGGCACAGGATTCACTGAGATATTAAATTGGAAACTGGAGGCATCTTCTGTAAAACAGCACCATGTCTGCATAGAGCGTACAGATCCGGAAGTGATGATGTCTGTTTTACCGAATACGGAAGTGTTTTCTGCATAACCCCTATTGGTTACCTACAGAATGGGTCATCAAATATATAATTAGTTTCCATCGGCATGAATGTGGTCCGCTTAGACAAAATACACTCCACATCGAAAATTCCGTCAGACCCACGCGAATGTGCTTCAAGGTCAAACGAAAATAGCAAATAAAATAAAAGTTCAACTACAATTCTAAATATCGCAAGAATGCGTTTTATGATGGCTTGTATACAATACAACCAGACATTTTTAAAAATATAGTATAGTATAGCGTGGTTAAAAACGGTATAGCCAAATCTCTCCCGGTAGACACATCTCTACCGTCGCATGGTATATACCGTCATACCGCCCAGACCTAACCTTGGCCGACAACAGCCCTTTTTAACCAGGGCGTGTCACAAATTAGCCTGTTTGTAGTATAATTTTTTTGAGGTTATTTCACAAAGTTCTTATTTTCTCACAAATGAAATGGGCTGTACTGAGATGACAAACACAGTAACTTTTTTTTTGCGGTCTTAAAAATAAAAGAAATGGCGCCCTTTCTTGTTTTTAACAAGCACTTTGAGATTTTACCTAAATATAAAGTGCATTACAAATACTTATTATTATTATTATTATTATTAACGCATCTGACACCAGCTAAAATATGTATGGAATAAACCTTTATTTTGTTTATGTATAAAATGCTTTACCAGGTTCGTGCTGCGGATGAGATGAACTATGATTTCCAAGCTCTGGCTTTGGAGTCTAGAGGCATGGGAGAGGTAGGCAGAGCTTTTTCACCTAAAGCACAAGTAAATGAATTAGTTCTATTGTTCGTCATTCCAGTCAGTTAAAGAATGCTCAGTTATTCACATATTGTTGCAATTAATGCACAAATGTCCTTTGCCTCAATATTATTTTTCTGATATTTACAAAACACATTAAAATAAAGACGTGAACAGTGCAATATCATATAGCATCTCATCAACATTTAGGTCATCTATTTTCTTTCTCTTTTTTTCTCTTATTTGTTCTTTTTTTGCCAGCTACTGCCTGCAAAAAAACTTTGGGATTCTGATGAACTGGCCAAGGATGGAAGGAAAGGGCTGCTTCTTGGAGAAGAGTGGAGAGAGAATGCGTGGGGTTCTTCTCGTGAGTATTGTAGGATCGATTGATCAGTTTCCTACATTACAATTTATTTTTTACAATATCTAATAAGTCAATAATTCCATCTAACATTAGTGACTAGATGCCTGATGCTGGTTTCTATGTAATGTAATTGATTAGTTTACTTTCTGTTGAGTTACCCCGTCTGTAATTGTATGGAAGTTTGTTGAGTGCAAGTTCCTATTGCTAATGCGAGACATACACGTATTGACTTTGCACTATTGTTTTCTCTCATTTTTGCAATGATGCCACACCCGCTCCGATGATGACTAGATCACTCCGTGTCCCAGCCAATCATGGTGCAGCGAAGGCCAGGGCAGGGTTTCCATGGAAACGGAGACGCCAGCTCTGTTCTGTCCCCCCGTTCTGAAGGCGGTGGGCTAGGGGTGAGCATGGTGGAGTATGTCCTGAGCTCCTCCCCTGGAGACAAGCTGGACGGCCGCTACAGGAACGGTGGCTATGTGAGTGGAGCCCTCTGCCCTGCATTCTCTGTAGGAATCGGATATTTCTAGTCATTTATTTTAAGTGGTCGAGTGATTAGTCTGAGTTTAGGTCCCGGGGGGGGGGTGAATCTTCCGAAATCCTGCTGTCAATTGTTCATAGAAACACACTTTGTTTACGGTCACAGTGTGGTGTGGACCCTGACCCAGACGGGAGAGAAAAGAATGACACACAAGAGAAAACGTCTCCTTTTGAAGAGGACAAAAGCCAAGAGATGAAGGTTGGAGAAGAGAGTGACACCTCCAAATCTAACGGGAGAGGCCTACTCAACGGAATGGACCGAGATGTCAAAGACTTCAAGTATGGGTCCTATATTTAAGTGGTTTTAAAAGAGACATGCTCAAATTTGAATTTTGAAACGGGATACATATCTTCGAATGTACCATTGTAAAATTGTTGGTGGTTAGACCGGTGCTTTTTTACATTAGTATTTTTTTTTAAGTCTTGCTGGATAAAAATCTATAGGAACAAGATTATTTATGAGGTTACTATTCTCACCAAACCAGGCATGTTTAGAATGAAGGCATTAGAGTTGCTGTTTCATGAATGGTGTTTTTGCTTAACTAGTCCCACCCCAGGCAGTCGCCAGGCATCTCCCACTGAGGCGGTGGAAAGGATGGGCCCGACCCAGGTCAGTCTGGAAATGATGGGTCAGCACCACACCCATGTCCTCCAGCCCCAGAACCCAGCCCAGAACAAGCCCCTGGCAGAGGACTTCCAGAACCAGGAGGCACAGAACATGGGTGGCATGGAGCAGCAGGCTGGCGTGGAGTCCCTCCAGTTTGACTACGCCGGGAACCAGATCCAGGTGGACTCCTCCGGCACTCCGGTGGGGCTGTTTGACTACAACTCCCAGCAGCAGGTCAGTTATATACTACAAAACTGTGTTTAGCGTAGTGACGGACCAAGCCTTTCTGCTCATTGACTTGAACCTGTCTGTCTTGGTTTTGTTTTGCAGTTGTTCCAGAGGTCCAACCATTTGGCTGTTCAGCAACTCACTGCTGCTCAGCAGCAGCAATATGCCCTTGCGGCTGCCCAGCAGCAACACCTTGGTTAGTCCTATGTGCTTCTTAGGTTGCCAAAGCACAGGCAGCTGTGTACTGTCAGACTCTGATGCCATTCACTGTCATTGACTTCAATCATATGAGAGCTGCCTCTAACTACAACTAAGTAAACATGGTTCATAAGCTAACATTCAGCCCATTCAGTTTTTCTGGACAATAATTCTGTCCACTACACATGTATTGTTTTTAGCTACCAATCTTCACAGGTTGCACACACGACATTCTGGGAGTAGCCCCCAAAAATCGTCTCCATGTGTGTTTACTAATCCGAAAAACAGCTGAGTAATTAAGCATAGCAGTCTAATTTATATCGCCTCTACGCATTTAGGCTTGACGGATGTTGAAGTACTGTAAGTGTTGCAGATTTCCATCAGGATTGATTCTCTGTGCTATCTCAGAGCAAACTGATAATTCGAGTCTTCACGCTGTGTGTGTGCCCTTCAGTGCCTTGGGTGATTCTATCTCGTCTAAGCTGGGAATGTGATGTAGTCAACGATGCAATTTTTTTTATTTAATGCTATTACAATCATGTTGTTTTTCCAGCAGGCCTTGCTCCAACGTTTGTGCCAAACCCCTACATCATCAACGCTGCGCCCCCCGGAGCAGACCCCTACACTGCTGCTGGGCTAGCAGCAGCTGCCACTCTCGCAGGTTTGTAGTCTCGCACACACACATTTCCCAACCACTTATTCGTGCAATTTCATTTTCAACGTGATTTAAAAGCACAGTAGCTTAATTTCATACTATTTTTGGTGTACGTGGAAACATGAAGTTGTATTCACCCCCGTCAACGTCATGCAAGTGACTAATCCGCTTCAAAACCAATGTATGTGACAAGGATTTGAATTTCCCTTCAAGGGCCTACAGTAGTCCCCCCGCAGTACTACGGCATGCCCTGGGGCGTGTACCCCGCAAACCTCTTCCAACAACAGGCTGCTGCCGCCGCCAGTCACTCCGCTAACCAGCAGGCATCCAATCAGGGGCCAGGACCTGGACAGCAACAGGTAGGGGTGTCTTAACCATTATTGTCTTACTGTGGTGTTATGTCACCATACATTATGTCCCTGGTTTTGGCATGTATGGCGTCTGTTGCTTTGTTTGTCCCTCCCTTTCTAAATGAGAAATAATAAAGAGTGCTTTGTGTGGACTGCCCCGCAGGTGATGCGTGCTGGCAGCAGCCAGCGTCCCCTCACCCCAGGGCAGGGTCAGCAGAGCCAGCAGGAGTCCCTGGCTGCAGCAGCAAACCCAGCCCTAGCTTACGCTGGGATGTCAGGTCAGCAGAACAGGCCATTCACCTCCAAACCTCCCACTTCAAATGTATTTCTCAGTGGGTTACACCATAGAAGACCACTCGTATGTGGTCTGACACATAGATTTAAATCCACAAAAATCTAACTATTGGGAAGCCATTTTGTTAAGTGACTAACGAGACTTGCCCCAAGCCATGGCTCATTTAGTTGCCCTGTAGGCTAAGCGAGCCTGCGTAGTGCTGCTAAGCCGTCAGCCACAGCCGCTGGTACTGATACTTGGACAGTAGCCGGATGTCTTGGCTGTCTGCTCTCTTCTGGAACGTTGCCTGTGTTGTCCTCCCCAGGTTACCAGGTTCTGGCCCCTGCAGCGTACTACGACCAGAACGGGGCCCTGGTCATGGGGCCTGGGGCCCGCAGTGGCCTGGGGGGGCCTGTCCGTCTGGTCCAGACCCCCCTGCTCATCAACCCTGCAGCAGCACAGGCTGGTGAGTTCAGCCCATCTGGCTTGTAGTGCACGTTACTTCTAAAGGGGACTGGCAAGTAGGGGGCTATGAGCTACTGGAAATCTGGTTCTTTGGTACTTTGTGAATTGAATGAGCTTGATCATATTGGAGCATGACAATGGCTGCTATTAGTAGTGAAAGCAAGTAAGTGGTCCAGTGTGCCAGTTCCAGAAGAGTTTTTCCATTGTAACCCAACCATGCTGTAGTGTAACACTGTCCCCCCCTGCAGGTGTGCACCTCCACAAAGCCCGCTTAACGTGGTCTTTCTCTCCCTCTCTGGCATGCTCTTCTTGTGTGTTCCCTCTTCCTTGCCTTCTCTGTCCTCTCCTTTTGTGTCTTCTCTCCTCTGTCTCTCTTCTCTGTGTCTCTCTTCTCTGTGCCTCTCTCTCCTCCTGTTTGTCTCTCTCTCAGCAGCTGCAGCGTCAGCGTCCGGCTCTGGCAACAATATGTCTGGCCCACCGGCCAACGGGATGTACCGCTCCATGCCCCAGCAGCCCCAGCAGTCCCAGCAGTCCCAGCAGTCCCAGAACAGCGGCCTGCCCGCCAGCTCCTTCTACGGCTCCGGCTCTGTGCCAGCCAGCTCCCAGAGCAGCTCCCTGTTCTCCCACACCAGCGCAGCCCCGCCGCCCAGCTCTTCTCTGGGCTTCAGCAACACCGGGGGCTCCCTGGGGGTGGGGCTTGGCTCGGCACTAGGAGGGTTCGGCTCCTCAGGTCAGTCACAGAGACTAGGGTTTGTTTTGAGGAGGGGCTAGTATGTGCTTTGAAGAGGGTCTAGTTTGTGCTTTTAGCAGGGACTACTAAAAGCATTTGCGGAGCATTTGCATTCTTTGATCCTGGTGTATTCTCTAACGGTTCTAGCCTTTATTTTTCCTCTAACTTTTCCTCATGTTTTTGCCCTTCCCTCATTCCTCCTGTCTTTCCCCGTCCGTGTTTCCGTGTCTCCTCCCATCCACAGTGTCCAGCTCCAGCTCCAGCAGCGTGTCTCGCAGGGACTCCCTGTTGGCCAGCTCCGATCTGTACAAGCGTGGCGGCAGCAGCCTCACTCCCATAGGCCAGCCCTTCTACAACAGCCTGGGCTATTCCTCCTCACCCAGCCCCATTGGCCTGACCCCGGGACACTCCCCCCTCACCCCCCCGCCCTCTCTACCCTCCTCCCATGGATCATCCTCCAGTCTTCACCTAGGTAAGGCGCATGGTTCACCTAGGTAAACCGCAGGAAGGTTTTTCCCTGTGCCCACTCACACTGATCAAATCCCTGATTCCTCCTCTTGACCCAAGGCGGCCTGACCAATGGGAGTGGGCGCTACATCTCGGCCGCTCCCGGAGCCGAGGCCAAGTACCGCAGCGCCGGGGGCACCTCTAGCCTGTTCAGCTCCTCCAGCCAGCTGTTCCCACCGTCCCGCCCGCGCTACAGCCGCTCAGACGTAATGCCGTCTGGACGTAGCCGGCTGCTGGAGGACTTCCGCAACAACCGCTTCCCCAACCTGCAGCTCCGTGACCTGCCGGGACACATGGTGGAGTTCTCCCAGGACCAGCACGGCTCCAGGTTCGGAAGACACCCTGCTCTCTTCAACCATGTCGTCAGTCATTCACTTTCACGCTCAGATACACTAGAAACCTTCCCAAGCATTGTGTCCACTCTAGCACTGTTTTTGTGTGTTGCTGGCTATACATCCTTTAGGTCCCTGGGAGTAGATCACACAGAAGGGAGTAATAGTGAAAACAGTCTTTCTTCAAAGATATATTTTTCAATGATATCACCCACTGAATAACTCCTCAAAACACATTGGGGTACAGAATCCACACAAGGTCATATCTTTTCTTTTAAAATAGAATTGTACAAATGTTCAACTTGATAGTTGAGCGCCAACATGTCCCCTTACTGCAGGTTCATCCAGCAGAAGCTGGAGAGGGCCACACCGGCCGAGAGACAGATGGTGTTTGGGGAGATCCTGCAGGCAGCCTACCAGCTCATGACAGACGTGTTTGGGAACTACGTCATCCAGAAGTTCTTTGAGGTAAGTGCGGTAGTTAAAAAACCTGGATGACAGCAGAAAGTCACTCCCTCAAAATAACGTACTTGTACTGTATTCCCTGGGTGAGATTTTAGTAGGCTAGAACGGAGGTTGTGTTTCAAGTGGAGTGAATACATGCTCTGGCCTTCCCATCTCATCCAGTTTGGGAGTGCCGACCAGAAGCTGGCCCTGGCCACTCGTATTCGTGGCCATGTGCTACCCCTGGCCCTGCAGATGTATGGCTGCCGGGTCATCCAGAAAGCCTTGGAGTCTATCTCCTCCGACCAGCAGGTAATTGTAAGTAGGCTTTCACTTCTCTACTCGTTGGGCTGTGTGACGTGGTGTTGAATGTCCTGGATTTAGTTTTCTTTACGGTGTACTTTTCGTACAACTCCCTCAGAGTGACATAGTCCGGGAGCTGGACGGCCATGTGCTGAAGTGTGTGAAGGATCAGAACGGTAACCATGTGGTTCAGAAGTGTATCGAGTGTGTCCAACCTCAGGCCCTGCAGTTCATCATTGACGCCTTCCAAGGCCAGGTGAGTCCCTCATCTACAGACAAGAAACATCACCCACTGGGGTACTGCCTCTGCTGATACGAGGGGGGTATTTCTGATCGGCAGAAAAATTAGCTCTGTAAGCCTGCGCCTCCTCCATTGATTATAGCAGGACAAATAATCCATAAAAAAAGAGTGAGAAATACAAGGTGTTTCTTGAGAAATGTAAATCCCGGCGTATGCGTGATACCTGAGAGCCTTGTGTGTATGTGACCGATCACTGTATCAGCTCACAGCAGGCACACACTGTGCAGTAGGCTTATACGTTTTGTAAAGAGATTTAAACGGGTAGCACCATAACAATTATTTGCACTCACACATTATTTTTTGGGGATCATCTATTTAAGTAACAGTCATATTGTACATGGTGTATCTTGTCAATTTACTTATTGCGCTTGATTGTTGTCTGGTACCACAGAACCCATGTGCCCACTAATTGTACCCACCCACTGCCTCATGCATCACTGTGACTCAATTCCATTTTCAAGTTCACACGTATGTGGACCCTGGGGTATCCTATAGTCTGTATGTCAGTGTTTCTCAAACTTTTTCAGACCAAGGACCATTTAGCCAATAAAAACATTTTCGCGGACCATCTAACTAAATAGTATATCTCCGGAACAACAGGCCTCCTACCCAGACCTGGCACCATACAATTGTTAGCGGCACATGATTTTCTAGGGGATAATGAATTCCACTAATTATGATTTCCACTTAAAGAAAGAAAAAAGTAGCCTACTTTAAGAGAAGATAGACTAATGTGACAAATGTCAACAACAACAAAATCCTCGACCGGCCCAAAAGTGAAGCGGCTCACTGGGAATTCTCCCGATTCTCCGAATTACTCTCCGGCCCTGGTTATTAATGACAGTTAGTTAGATACAAATTACCACAACATTACGTTAAATGACCGGACTACTTGCGGAATGATATGAAAGTGTGAATTACAAGTGTGAAGCACAAAACCTGTTGCCAATATATTTTCACATCGGTGAATATCAAGAAATGACGGACCTGCGAACGTTGGGGTGGCCCATTCAAATCAACTGAACTTTTTGGAACATGAAAAGCCATATAATAATCTTTAATAGATTAGGCTACTACTGACTGTGTTCTCTTCGTTCTGAGTTGTATGTTATAAATGTCGCAATCATTGACTTGTGGCCATCGCGGACCACTACGGGGGCAGTGGCCCCCACACTTTGAGAACCACTGCTGTATGTGAAGCCAGGGTGTGGTGGTGTGACTGCTGTGTGTCTCCCGTCCCCAGGTGTTTGTGCTATCCACCCACCCGTATGGCTGCAGGGTGATCCAGAGGATCCTGGAGCACTGCACCCAGGACCAGACCCTTCCCCTCCTGGAGGAGCTGCACCAGCACTCTGAGCAACTGGGCCAGGTACGCTCCCAGCCAGACCCCACACCCTCCTGCGGGGGCTCTGGGGGCTTTGTGCATGTGTGTTTTGAGAAGTGTTAGCGTCATTTGTTTAGCTCCATTGTGTTTGTGTATTTTGTCTGACTGTTTGTTTGGTTGTCAAGCCTAATGTTAAGTGTAATGATAATTATGTGGTATTTCTACATCTGACCTATGCTTTGATGATTAAAAACACCCCAACCTGCCCCCCCACTTATTCCATCTAGAAATATCAAGGCGTTTCATTGGAGATGACACCCAAAACATATTATACAGTGTCCAGCGATGCACTGTTCAAGGTCAGAGAATTCGCCTCCCTCACACCCGGACATCCTCGAGTTGCCTCTCTTTCTTTCTTTTTCCCTCCTAAATGAAGATTCTGCTATAACACGCACAGACCCCCCCCCACACACACACACACTTTCAGACGTTTTAACTCGCTACCAAATCTTACCCTCCCTCCCTGCTGCCTTTTAAAGCCTACCTCTGTCATGGAAAAGGATTCCCACAGCTCACGTCTGCTTCCTGATTAATAATACCCCCTCTTTGGTCTAGGGCGTCCTAACCCCCACCCCCTTCTTTTCTTCTTCAGTTTTCAGCTCAATGCTTGGTAGATGTTCTCCCCTAAAGAACTTTTCACCAGTAGTTCATTAAGGTTGTTTTCTCTGTCAGACACTATCTAACCTGACCTTGGAACCAAAGCTATATAGTCTGTGTAATATAGCAACCAGACCGGAAAACTGATTTCAAAACAGAGGTCAAGTCAAGACTATAGTATACATGCATTTCAGTCAATATTGTACGGTGGCCCTCAAGTGCAAAACACACCCACTAATATGAGTGCATCCCCCAAATGAAAATACTGCCCCCAAATAGGATGACGTGCTCACCTCCCCCCAATACAAAGACACGCTCCCCCAAATGGGAAACACCATTACATTAACTCAAAAACACATTACATTAACTCAAAACGGAAAGGGTAGGTACTACACTTCGTCGCTGAATGGATGCAGTAACTACAAGAATTAAGAAACAACTAACAAGAAATACGAAATTTATCAGGATGGTTGTTTGGCTATCGATTTTTACGTTTACCACGCAATTTATACTTTTGCATAAGTAGCCTACTTGCTACATGCTTCGATAGCCAAACAAATGTCCTGGTGCACGTAACTCTGTCAGGCTATTGCATTTTGTACTTCTGTTGATCAATTTCTTATTTCTTGTTAGTTACTGCATCCATTCAGCGACGAAGTGTAGTACCAACCCTTTCCGTTTTGAGTTAGTCATGTATTTTTGAGTTAATGTAATGTTGTTTCCCATTTGGGGGAGCGTGTCTTTGTATTGGGGGGAGGTGAGCACGTCATCCTATTTGGGGGGAGTATTTTTATTTGGGGGATGCACTCATATTAGTGAGTGTGTTTTGCACTTCAGGGCCACCGTAATATTCCAATAAAGGGTTTAACTGCTACCTGGTCAGGTGAGTTTTAGTTTGGCAATGTAGCTTTAGATGCTAGTTCCTTCCCTTAACTCACCCATTCTTGAAGGGGCCAAGATGTTGTTGGTTGCTTGTCATGTTTGTCGATGACACTACAGCCAACAGCATCTCTAGTTTGACCTGCAGGATTTATTTGATCTACAATTCCCTTGTCTTAAATCGGTGCATGAGTAATATGAGAACTTGGTAATTTCGCTTCTGGGCCTGTGATTTTCTCTCACTCAGGCAAATGTGGTTGTCATAATTGCATTTCCCCTTTCCACCCCCTCCCCCCTGCAGGATCAGTATGGTAACTACGTCATCCAGCATGTTCTGGAGCATGGCAGACCCGAGGACAAGAGCAAAATCGTGGCCGAGGTCCGTGGCAAGGTCCTTGTCCTGAGCCAGCACAAATTTGCAAGGTATGGTACTTTTCGGGTGTTTGTCTTTTTAAGGCAGCACGTGGCTCAGTGGTTAGCACTGTCGCCTCACAGCAAGAAGGTTCCTGGTTCAAACCCCGGTCTGTCCAGGTCCTTTCTGTGTGGAGTTTACATGTTCTCCCTCTGTCTGCGTGGGTTTCCTCCGGGTACTCCGGTTTCCCCCACCATCATAAAGACATGCATCGTATGAATGTTGGTGGTGGTCTGAGGTGGTAGGCGCTGATTGGCAGCCACGCTTCTGTCAGTCTGCTCAGTTGTAGCTTACCACCACCGGTATGACTGTGTCTGAATGACTTGTACATTGGTCGTAATTCAGTGGCAACTGCGAGCACCAATAAAAAGACATCTTATTACATCTTAAAGGTTAGTTGCATGCATGTAGTTTGGTTCACTAGTCTCAATGTTTTATATGTATTATGTAGGTTTCCTACTAATTGTTTTTGTTTCCTTCTCAAATACCCTTTTTATGTTCAACTTTAGAGCCGTTTTGTGTCAAGAGTTTGTTTAGGATGTTCACACATGCACAGATTCAAACAGATGTTTATACTGAAGCCTCCCCTCTCGTCCTCAGCAACGTAGTTGAGAAGTGTGTGATCCACTCGTCTCGTGCGGAGCGTGCGCTGCTGATCGACGAGGTGTGCTGCCAGAAGGACGGCCCCCACAGCGCCTTGTACACCATGATGAAGGACCAGTATGCCAACTATGTGGTGCAGAGGATGATCGACATGGCTGAGCCCGCCCAGCGCAAAATCATCATGCACAAGGTAAGCATCCCCGCACCCATCAGACACCTCTCTTCTCAGATGGTCAGCCCGGATCAGGATCGTGATCAGGATCCCAATGTTTTTTTTCTCCCCCATATTAATAACATTTAATGTTATGTCTTTATAATCCACTCCTAGTAACCTTCCAATCTTTGGTCTTTCCTACACACCTAGATTCGGCCTCATATTGCCACTTTGCGTAAGTACACCTACGGAAAGCACATCCTGGCCAAGCTAGAGAAGTACTACATGAAGAGCGGAGCTGACCTCGGACCCATCGGGGGGCCCACCAACGGCCTCATGTAGGCACACTCCGTCCCTTCAACAACACCGGAGGAGCCCCCTCCAACAACCCCTCTTTTATTGTTTATTACCAGGCACTCCTGAGCCATCAGGGGTCACCTTCGGCACCTCTGTTTTGTCCCATTGAGGAATCAAAAAAGAAGAGTTTAACTTTCACCTAAGAATGCTGTGACATCTGGCCCTGCGCCTCTGCTACCCCTGGCTTGCTATTCCCTTGTGTGGCCACTGGGGGGCGCACAGTCTGCAGGGATCTCCGGGGTAAAGCACAAACCCATTGTTTATGATGTAATTGACTGGTTTTCATATATAATCTTGTACATTTTTTTTTACCTTGTAAATTCTCTGTAGAAAAAAACACATTTGCTGAAACTTACAATTCTTACAATGATACCAGCAAGTGACTTTATAAGGCCAAACTGAGTGATCCTTTTAAATTTTCCATTAGTTTTTGTACCCAGACTTACTATGTCAGCTGTTCTGATTATAAGTCAGGCTTTGAATATATATATATATATATATATATACATACACTTTCCCATGCACAAGCGATGGTACCTATGCCAAAGCAGCTGATTGATTCATTTTTACTTGTACCACATGGTATGGATGGATACAATACTCCTGTCCACAGACGATTACTATGTCTCTTGTGCCAATGAGTTAAGTCATCCATAGGTCTTCTGGACCAACTAGAATTCTTTGCTTTGGAAAAATCTGTGCTTCAGATTGGGTAATGTTATCCAGGCAGTGGCTTACTGTTGTCTACATTTTGTTGCCTCCTTCTTTTGAACAGTTTGTGATCTGCCGACTACTCAGTGGACAGTGTAGGTACTAAACAATGCAGATTAACAAACTGCTATGCTGTTGCATCCACTTACAGTGATGTTTCCAACTGAGCCCCATCCAAACCGGGTTGTTTTTTTTGTAGTTGCTTGGTGTAACAACAACCAGGAACAATTCTCTCTTCGAGGTAAAGGATGTAGGTAGGGTTTGGAGTCTTGAGTATAGTTGACCGGCTGTAATATTTACATGAAATTAAAACTGTAGGGGGACTTTTCGGGGAGGGGGGTGTTAGCGGGTAAGCATTGGCATGCTGTGACAGGTTTTAAATACTTGGAATGAATTTTCTTTATCATGTTTTGTGGAACATCTTATCTGTCTTGTAGTTTGAGATGAACACTGCCCTAGAACTGGTATGTTTATGTACTAAATATCATCTCTTGCATAGAAGTAGTTTAGCAATGTATAGCATCTTTATGTATGAGTAAATATTAAACTGTTGCTTTTGGATTGGGAGATTGGGGTAAAATGATGGTATCCCACCGCCTTGCAGTTCAGAGCAGTAGGATGTTTTTGTTTTTGGGAGGTGCTCATCCCGTTTCTAAATCTTTGAGGAGAGGAATCAAATGAGTGGAATTAAAGGGTCGTTATGGTATTGCAAGACCCAAAAGAGTTTAGATTTTCTTCAGTTTCCTTAGTTTCTTTTATCTTGGGTCTGAATATAATAGTGAAAAGTGGAGGCTGGTGGGGCTATCTGATGCTACACAACTCATCTGTAATGCTAATAGTGATGGCTCTTTTTTTGGCTTCAAATGAATAATTGTAGAATACCTGTAGTATATGTGCAGTTAATAAGTGTAAGTTTATTAGTTTAATTGAAATGTCTAATTGTGATGTTTGACAGGCCTTGCTAAATTGGTAGTGATGCTTTTATTTCGTCTGTACAGTTGTACATTTGTAAACGTTGATGCTGTAAATGGGATGTCTTTTACACTTTTGGGGGGAAAAAACAAACTTGCATTTTGATGTGTGTATATTCATCACTCCTTTCCCTGCGAATATAATGTATACAGTTTTATTTGATCAAGCGTTATTTTAAACCAATCTTTTTATGGCTTCACAATCTGACTTTTTTGTTGTTGCTTTTAATCTGTTATGGGAAAGGTCAGCCTCGATTTGTACTTGGAACTGTAAGAGCTTCTGTTGATAGTCTTTCTGACGTGTGACAGGTTAAAAACAACTATGCTCTGTACTTAAAATGAGGCTGCTTCCAGTCCTCTATGCTACCATGGAAACTACACAGGATATGACAGAATTATTTTTGTACAGAAGAGTGCTGTATTTTGGAACAGCTACTACCTTGTAAGCAAAAGAAATGTAAGATATTGTCAATTATATAAATATGAACATATGAGTTTTGTCACACTGTCAAAGTCATGTACATTTTCAGGTGGCCTTATGTACATTTCCAGATGTTAGATGAAGAAAAAAAAGAACTCATTTTTTTGGAAGCAGAATTGTGACTATGTATGATTAAACCATTCTTCTAACATTTGATATTTGTGTTCTACACTTTTTTTCCTCAACATAAATTTTCAATAGAGGCATTTTACTAAGAATACTGATTGGCCTAAAATATCTACATATAGTGCAAATACATGTAACTGGCCATGGCATTTGCACTTTCAGAAAGCTGTCAACAGGTTCATTATTTTGTAGAGGGTTTAAATACATAGTTGTTTATAAGATAGTTTACATGGAATAAGATAGTACCAGAGCCTGTTTAAGGAGAGCATTGCCACTCCTCATTAAGCCCCATTGTACCGAATTTTGTTGCAGTTCCCAGACCTGCAAACGTGTCACTTTTAGGTGAAAATAGCCGTTTTGAATGGAAAAAATGTCATCCACGTGAATCGTGAAGATCAGGAGAGTTTTTATTTCGGGGTAGCCTGACGTTGTCATACGTCATACTCATAATATGAGAATATGAGGCTGAAAACTCTCCGGTAGGCTGTGACTATGTATGGGGCGTGTTTTAAACGAACCCAGAAAACAAATGCCTCCTCGCTCAATTGAATAGACCTGATCAATTAAACTTTTACCAAACCCCGTAGGAAGGACGGCAAAAACATATTTTCCATCGACAAATGCCTTGATTGCGTTTCCCTGTTCATCTTTAAAAATGAATGCGCTGTCGATGTCTTTTAAAACAGACTCGATGGCAGAATCATAACATCTCAGCTCTCCAGCGGTAGCCATGTTTGTTGAAAACGAATTCAACTCAAGCGCTATTTTGTGACGTGATTGATTACGTTACTTTTGATCATCATTGGTCCGAACAGCTCCTGCATATCCCGCGTCTTGATTGCGTCGGGGGATGTATGTGCTGGTTGAGGGGGTAAATCATGTGTCCGGGGCTGTATAAAATGTGTCACCTTTTTCAGCCCTATAGGGCAGTGGGTCACGAGGACCAGGATTGAGAACCACTGCTATAGAGTTTGCAGGTATGAGTTCCACCAGAGTTCCACTGGGAGTGATCGCGGTCGAGTGCAGAATGAATGGGAGTCTATGGAGCTAAACGGCTAAATTTGTCTCACCTGATTGTCGTTGAGAAATCTCAGATTTTATTGTAGTTTTTGCATGTTCAACATGGATTATAGGTCGAAAATTGGATGAACGAGTACTTATGTCCTTTCGATTTCTTACAAGGTGAGTCGTTGTTGCCCATAACACGCTAGCATTCTGCTAATGAATGCTGATTGGTTAGTGATGGACTGACTACGACCAGAGATCCCGCTTGATGGCATCCCAAGTGGAATCATAATGTCAGAGCATTAGCAACATTAGAAACAACATAAGCAAGCCAAAACTCTTTCTAGCATGTGTATTGATAGGGGCCTAACCTGTCAGCTGTGTTGTCGATGCCTCGAGAGAGAAAAGAAAGTGACCGGAGCTTGCCGTAATACGGTATCTCTGGTCGTACAATGTGTATGACGTCTCTGACATTGTAAAAGTATTTTTAGAACAAAATAACTACTTTTAAAAAATCCACCCCAAAAAAATCCACCCGGAGCTTGCCGTAATACGGTATCTCTGGTCGTACAATGTGTATGACGTCTCTGACATTGTAAAAGTATTTTTAGAACAAAATACTTTTAAAAAATCCACCCCAAAAAAATCCACCCAGCAGTTAGTATTCTTTTTGCCTCCCCTTTCGAATTCCAAATGAAAATTACTAGAAAAAAAATTAAATCCTGAGAAAAGTGGATTTTTAGGGGTATTTTTCATTACTACAATAAAATCTGAGATTTCTCAACGACAATCAGGTGAAAGAGAAAAATTTAGCCGTTTAGCTCCATAGACTCCCATTCATTCTGCACTCGACCGCGATCACTCCCAGTGGAACTCTGGTGGAACTGCAACAAAATTCGGTACAATGGGGCTTAATGAGTGGCAAGGCTCTCCTTAAACAGGCTCTGATAGTACGTTACTCGCTGTAAAAACCTAGCCTGGCTCTGCCCACCTACGTACTTCCGCTCAATTTTGATTTCGCTTCTGTACTGGGTCTGGATCTTCGGTACGTATTTCAGATCTTGGAAATAGATTTTCTATTTGGCCCAATCAGCAAACAGAGGGAGTGGCTGAGAACGATAACGTTGATGTCGTGCGCTAGTTGGGTGTGCCGCGCCTTCGGCAAGGCACATCCTTTCTTATCTATAATCTCACATATATATTAAACTTATTATTATTTATTTTTACGGCCCTAAGCCTCAGTCAATATTTGGACTACATAGACAACGACCTGGTCAAAAGTTCCGTCTTGGTAGCGATTGAGTTGCTTGTATAAGAATTTACGTTCCGTTGCACAGTTTAGGGCCATACAACGTTTTTGTGGCAAAAAGTGTATTTTGTCGGCAAAGGGGACTCTACTTCACTGCGTCAGAACACTCTAGCAACGAGGCATGGATACGACATGCATAGAGACTATTGCACAGCAAGGATGGTATCGTGCCGCCCCCCTAAGCATCCGTCAATATTTGGAGTAGGCTACTTAGAAAACATCATGTCAAAAGTTGGTAGCCATTGACTTTTATGTATTTTTATTTACGTGGCTAACTTGCTAGCCACAGTCACTGACGCTCGTGACTACCTCTAGGCTAGCAGAACATCAGTTTAGCAGCTCGTTAACTTCTGGGAGATAGCTAGGCTAACTAGCTATAACGCTACTGAACGGCAGCTGCAGAAACTCCACAAGCAAAGAGGCAAGGGTGATAACTATTTACTAATTTTACTTTGTGATATGAAACACAATTGTGAAGTGTAATGTACAATATTAGCTGATATTATTGAGGAACTACATATAGTTTCGGAAATAGTAGTCTGCTATTTCACTGAAGCATTAGGATCATGACATTAGCCTATGTTGCCCGGCCAACACATACTACAGCGGCGACAGAAGCACTCCCCTTACTCAAAAGTCTTTTAATAGGTCAAAGTATCTGACTACTAGCTAACTTGAACTTCATTGCCACAGCCTAAACTTGTCAATCTGTTCATGAAAATAATTAATTTCAGCCTCAACCGTATAACGGAACGTCACATCGAATTCAACAAGTAACGCAATCGCTACCAAGACGAACACTGTAGCTACAGTAGTTGTAGGCCTACAATTTACCGGGGCAGCTCCTCCACAGAGGACTATATCGCATTTTGCGTTGAATGTTACGCATGATCGCTACCAGTGAGCTTTTTATCAGAATCAGAATCAGAAAGGGATTTATAGGCCATGAAAGTTTGCACAGACAAGCAATTTGCTTTGGCAGGAAGGTGCATACAATAAACATATAGTAACCTTAAATTTAAATATGTGGACTATCTATACTAAATATCTATACTATCTATACTAAGGTGGAATTACAATTAAAATAAAATATACAATAAAATATAAGTTGCCTAATTTACAATATAAACAACTTATATTTTATTGTATATTTTATTTTAATTCTAATTCCAGTGTCAAGATCTGTGCAGACTGTCACAACTGCATTAGGCCTACTTTGGCACATCCCAGACCACATCCAATTCCCCGCAACCAGAGGGGACAAGTCCGCAGTGCAGGACTTAGGCTATCTTCAATTGTTTTTATGAGTTTTCACTCCCTCTCAGCCCCTTCACCATGTGTGACTTCCCAGTCAACACTGTGGAGTCTTTCCATTTCCTGGGCGCTACCATCTCCCAACATCAGGCTCGGCTCTGCCACCAGCCTCTTCATCCACCGGGCTTGGCATGCTACCAGGGTGGAAGAAGTACTGACGTTTAGTACTTAAGTAAAAGTACTACATCAAAAATCTACTTAAGTAAAAGTACTACATCAACAATTCTACTTAAGTAAAAGTAAAAAGTACTTCCTTTTAAATGTACTTAAAAAGTAAAAGTAAAAGTACTCACGCAAATGGGTTGTTGCAGGGACAAGACTAATTTATATAGCACCATATAAGCAAAGTTCATTAACACTTATCTAACAACCTAGAAAGACAAGGGCCGATGTTACATTTACATTTATTCATTTAGAAGACGCTTTTATCCAAAGCGACTTCCAAGAGAGAGCTTTACAAAAGTGCATAGGTCACTGATCATAACAACGAGATATCCCCAACATTGCAAGTAGTCAAACATGAATCATACATTGTGAAAAAAAACAAAAATAAGTGCCAAAGGGAAAAATCATAAGAGCATGAAGTTAAACAAGTTACAATTGGACAACATGAATCTAAAAGTGCACCTGTGGAAGAGCAAACAACAGTAAACTACCTCACAGCGAGTACAATCATTTTAATCAGTTACAGCTAACCGACAAGAGCAGCAGCTCTCTAAGTCAGAGTCCTTGTGATCCTGGAAGAAACTAACATCATGTCCAGCAGATCTTTCCTAGGTACCGTTGTATTCCCGGAACAAGTGTGTCTTGAGCCTATTCTTGAAGGTGGGGAGACAGTCAGTGTCTCTGATGGAGGTGGGGAGTTGATTCCACCACTGGGGGGCCAGACAGGGGAAGAGCTTGTGTTGGGACCGGGCGGTCTTGAGCGGTGGGACCACCAGACGGTTGTCAGAGGAGGACCGAAGGTGGCGGGAGGGGGTGTAGGGCTGGAGGAGAGACTTGATGTAGTCGGGTGCAGTCCCATTCACCGCTCGGAAGGTCAGTACTAGGGTCTTGAATCTGATACGGGCCGTGACGGGCAGCCAGTGAAGGGAGACGAGGAGCGGGGTAACATGGGAGCGTCTGGGTAGGTTGAAGACCAGACGGGCCGCTGCGTTCTGAATCCTCTGGAGAGGGCGGGTTGCGCATGCTGGGAGCCCGGCGAGCAGCGAGATGCAGTAGTCCAACTTGGAGAGGACAAGTGCCTGGACCAGCAGCTGGGTGGAGTGCTCAGACAGGTATCTCCTGATCTTCCGGATGTTGTAGAGGGTGAATCTACACGACCGGGAGACAGCAGCGATGTGGGCTGTGAGGGAGAGCTCGTCATCCATGGTAACCCCGAGGTTCCTGGCAGAGGACGAAGGGGTCACCGTCGCCGATCCCAGGGTGATTGAGAGGTCATGGGAGATGGACGGTTTGGCCAGGATGATGAGGAGTTCGGTTTTGGCGAGGTTCAGCTGGAGGTGGTGCTTGGTCATCCAGGCAGAGATGTCTGTGAGGCAGGCCTCAATCCTGGCTGAGATCCCCGGATCGGTCGGGGGGAACGACAGGTAGAGCTGGGTGTCGTCAGCGTAGCAGTGGTAGGAGAAGCCATGGGAGGTGATGATTGGTCCAAGCGAGGTGGTGTACAGGGAGAAGAGGAGGGGTCCAAGGACGGAGCCCTGTGGGACACCAGTGGAGAGCTGGTGGGGGGTCAGACACATCGCCTCCCCAGGAGACCTGGTAGGATCTTCCCGACAGGTAGGACGAGATCCACTGAAGTGCAGTGCCAGTGATGCCCATCTCGGAGAGTCTGGCGAGCAGGATCTGATGGTTAACCGTATCAAATGCTGCAGAGAGGTCCAGCAGAATGATGACGGATGACCTCGAGGCCGCTCTGGCAGACTGGAGGGCCGTGGTGACCGACAGGAGGGCAGTTTCAGTGGAGTGGCCCGTCTTGAAGCCCGATTGGTGGGGGTCAAGCAGGTTGTTCTGAGTGAGAAAGTTTGACAGTTGGTTAGATACAGCGCGTTCAATTGTTTTAGAAAAGAAGGGTAGAAGTGATACCGGTCTGTAGTTCTGGAGGACAGCTGGGTTAAGGGAGGGTTTTTTGAGTAGGGGTCTAACTCTGGCCTGTTTGAAGGCAGAGGGGAAAGTGCCAGAAGTAAGAGAAGAGTTGAGGACATGGAGAAGGAATGTTATGATGGAGGGAGAGATGGTGTGAAAGAGAGGGGAGGGGACTGGATCAAGGGGACAGGAAGTGGGGCGATGAGAGAGAATGAGGTCAGAGATCTCTGCCTCAGTTAGGGCCGAGAAAGAGTTGAGACATTTAGTAGGGTCAGTCATAGAGGGTGAGTGAATAGGAAAGGTTGTTTCAGGGAACCAACTGCTAATGTCAGCAACTTTTTTCTCAAAGAAGGAAGAGAAGTCGTCTGCTGTCAGAGTGGAGGGAGGGGGTGGGGGAGGTGGGTTAAGAAGGGTGGAGAAGGTAGAGAAAAGTTTGTGAGGGTTTGAGGCAGAGTTAATTTTGTTCAAGAAGTAGTGAGTTTTAGCATCAGTTATATGGGCAGAGAAGGATTTGAGGAGGGAGTGATACTTATCAAGGTCTAGACTGTCGTTAGCTTTGCGCCATCTCCTCTCAGCCGCTCGAAGGGTGGAACGTTCTTCGCGAATAACATCAGTGAGCCACGGGCAGGAGGGAGAAGATCGCGCAGGCCTAGTTGACAGGGGGCAGAGGGTGTCAAGTGATTCAGTTAATGTGGATAACAGCATGTTAGTGGCAGTGTCGGTGGGGTGGGACATGAACTCGTTAATAGGAGGGAGGGAGGATGTTACAATGGAAGAGAAGTGTGAGGGGGATAGGGAGCGGAGATTGCGTCTGAAAGTTACGAGGGGAGGGGAGGTAGGAAGAGTTGGAGGGAGAGATAGAGAATTGGATAAAGTAGTGATCAGAGATGTGTAGTGGGGTTACAGAGGTTAGGTCAGTGATACAGTTACGTGTCAGGACGAGGTCCAGCTGTTTTCCTGCCTGGTGGGTTGCTGGTGTGTTGAGCAACGTCAGGTCGAAGGAGGTCAGGAGAGACTTGAAGTCAACAGCCTGCGTTCCATCGAGATGGATGTTGAAGTCCCCAAGAAGTATCAGCGGTGTTCCATCATCCGGGAGGGCGCTGAGGAGCATGTCCAGCTCCTCCACAAAGTCAGCTAGGGGCCCTGGTGGGCGATAGAGGACAATTAAAAATGCTTTGATAGGATCAGTTAGCATCACATAGTGGTGTTCAAATGATTTGGCAGTAAAAGAGAGTGGGGTGGATGTGCATTTAATATGTGGGGAAAGAAGCAGACCTGTCCCACCACCTCGCCCAGTTAGGCGAGGAGAGTGGGAGAACGAGTGGTTGACGGAGAGAGCAGCTGGAGTTGCAGTGTTCTCTGGTAGGATCCATGTCTCTGTTAGCGCGAGGGCATCAAGAGAAGCATGGGATGCTAACGCTGGAATGAAGACGGCCTTTTTCACAGCAGACTGGCAGTTCCAGAGTCCTATAGAAAGAGAGAGAGCAGGTGGAGAAGATCTAGAGAGGTAGCTAAAGTTAGAAGTGGAACGTATATACTTCGTGACATATCTACGTCTACGTCTGCGAGTGTTGCAGTGAACGGGAATGCTGAAGAAGCACATGCTAGCTATAAATGTGTTCTAGGTAGAAAATAATAGAAAATAGGGGGATTCTTATCAGAACAGGTGATCCGCCTCGTCGTCCTTCCTCGGATGACTCCCGCGGAAGACTCCTCTTGTTGCCCGAGTCTTAGTGACCGTGGCTGCCACTGGAATGCTAGCTGCCTTAAGTATGCAAAGCGCAGCTGACAATGGCCCTAATTATGTCAACAACCCGCCCACTTGGAAAATGTTACATGGTGTCTTGTGATCACCATCTCTAGTGAAAGACCAGCCACTGACCATTAGACAGGCGGTAAGCACCACTGACACTGTACCAAGCAGACCATGAGGTCGAGCTATCACGCTAGCTTGACATAGCTAACCTACCAGCTTTATCTTACCACTACGTTAAATACATAATAAAGGTAATCATGTTATTTTGATGCTATTACTGTATGTCAACATGCATTTCGCTAGATAACAGTATAATATAATGTCAGTAACCGAATTCAAATGTATATATTCATTTTAAAAAGTCAGGGACTATGACTTAGCATAGCAAGAACTCTGCCTACCTCGATATGCTTCTTTAAATTCGAAGGCGAATTCTTGAATGCTAGCAATTCCTTTTTTTGAGGTAGACAGGAAAGGCAAATATCCACGAGTCATTCTTGGGGCCTTCGAACATGTTTTTTAAATAGGGCCAAGGGTGGCTCATATCCGAGGGCTCAGATGAGGCTGACTGGACCCATGTTGAAAAGTTGTTTGTTATTCAGGCTGTCTGTCGAATGTTTAAGCAAAACAGGCAAGGCTACCGCTAATGCCAAATGCACACTCTGCTGTCATTGGAGCTGATAGAGCCACCTGATTGGTTTAAACTTCCAAAACAGCAACGCAATCCATATTTGTGTAGGCAACATTTTGGCGAAACTGTGTTCGTAAAATGTAACGAGTAACAACACATATTGTAGAAATGTAGCGGAGTAAAAGTATAGATAATAGCTGCAAAATGTAACGGAGTAAAAGTAAAAAGTATGCACTATTATTTTTACTTTTAGTAGCTAAAGTAGGCCTACAGATACGTAAAAAATCGACTTAAGTACAGTAACGGAGTAAAAATACTCCGTTACATTCCACCACTGCCTATAATTGTAATAAACATCTTCAATGTTCAATTGTTGTTGTGTTATTGCACTCGTAAAAGCGTTTCGTTAATGCATTTCTAGTTACTTTTGCACATTACAACAGCCATAATTCAATGTTATAGTATTGTAACGGTCTCAGTAACTTCATTCATAGAGGCTTTACCGTTGATGACTTTCTTACATGTAGGACCGTAAGCACCGTGACTCTTTCTCTAAACCGCAAGCATCAAAGAGACTCAACAACAGGTAACATGTCCTCTTGAACAGGTGGCCCGCCCCCTGGCTACTCTGCCAGCCCCCCACGCGCCTATATAGCACCCCACACATAAACTGCTGCAGTTGACAGAGAGCAAGGACACAGGCACACAGACAACACAATGAACATGAACATGAACACATTAAACAACAGGTCGTTACATTATTTTGAATAAGACTGAAATTTGTTTGTTAAATCTACCTTTGTTTATTGCATGCCCCAAACCCACCAAATCAAATTATTATGTGTAACCTTAATTTACCTGAGAATAAACCTGATTCTGATATTGTTTCGGCAATTACACTTGTATGGTTCACTAACAAATATCCCGGTTCGAATGCAACAGGTGTAAAAAGAGAACCAAAATACGTAATCTTATCTTCCATCGGAACTAACTTTCAGTATTAGTCTATGTAGTTTTTATGGTCGGCCGACGTGTGTCTCCACTGAGTCTCTGTGTTACGATACACTTAGCGATCTACGACTGGTCTGGAGCTCTACGACGATTTTCAAGTGTCTCTATAGCTACGATGGTTTCGGGAAACGGACCGTACAACTAAGATCCATCGTACGATGGACTCTACGATCAACTTAGACTTACGATGCTTTCGGGAAACGCAGCCCAGGCTAGTAAAAACCTTCACTATGAGGAGAACCCTGCTTTCAGTTTGTGTTTTCTTCTTTTGTATGATTCAGACATGACCTTTGACATCAGAAGTCAGCCAGCAAAGGACACTGGATCAGCCATCAGCAACATGTAAAAGACCAAAAGTGTTCTGGAGAATAAAGAAGTTCTTGCAGGTAAATTGTTTCACTTAATTAAATGTAATCATATATATCCCAAATGAGATATCCAGTGGCAGTTGTGTAATTCAATCTTAATTATATTTTATAGAGGTGTCATTTCTGGAGTGGTGGTAGGAGCAGGATTGACTTGAGTAGTAATGATCTATAACATTAAGAAGAAACATGCTGGAGAGTACACCCAACACCACCAGCTCACCACTTTAAATGGAGGATTTGACAAACCTACGAGGAAGGAGCAGTTTTATAGTGTAGCGGTCCCTCTTAAAGAGGACAGCCATTTATCACCACTCTTATTTAGTGGCATTTTATTGTTGACAAATTTCTGACCTCTACTGGACGTCACTTTGGAAAAGAGGCTAAATGGAAACATTAGATCCAGAGGAGTTTCTTTCAGGTTTGATCCCCAGTTTGTGTTTCAATTATACAATTACAAACCACTTTTGCACCAGAACATCTCACTAATAAGTATGTTTGTTGTATGAGTGACTAAATTGTTCTAAATAAAAAGTGCATCTTTAATGTGTGAAATTAGTTCCTGAAAGCATGTGCAAAGCGCGAAAACGTTGTCGCACTGAAATGTGGAATTAGACCGTTGAACAGTTTCTTTCCCGTTTTCAGCTCTGGTTTTGTATAGGCGGGGCAAAAAGCCGACCTATCTACGCCACAGCGACCTATCTACGTCAGATCTCAGATCACAGACGGTTGCATTCTGTTACTCAGCTGGTACGATTCAAAGACAAAACACTCAGAGACTACAGGTAGGTCTGTTCTGATATCTGCAATTGATTAGCTAGTGTTGCTGTTGTTGCAAATTCGAGGGGGCGGAACTTCAGCTACTTTAGATGACACGCCCACCCAGTCTCAAGAAGAGAAGACTGCTGATTTTCTCATGATTTCAAAGCCTAATTTAACATACTTTTTTTTTCTTTCGAATTTGGATGGGTAGTTAACAACACATTCTTCTGTGGTGTAATGAACTTAAAACACATTTTCAATTCCACTTTACTGCATCTTTAATGCTGTACTCTAACAATATGGGTCATTACAGCACAATGAAGGAATGTTCTAATGTTCTTTTTTCATTTCAATGTGGTCATTAATTAAAACCTTAGTGTAAAACCTCCTTTTTTCACCTCAGAAACATTGCCAAACTCCGTCCCACACTCACTTTTGCAGGAAAAACTTGTCCAGGCCTTTGTCTCCTCCAGGCTGGACTACTGCAATGCACTCCTCATCGGGATCCCTTGCAAAAGCCTCCAGAAACTGCAGTATATCCGGAACAGTGCTGCTAGGATCCTGATGAGGGTGCGCAAGCATGACCACATCACTCCCATCCTCGGGTCACTCCACTGTTCCTGTCTCATTCAGGATTGGGTACAAGGTCTCCCTCCTCACCCATCAGTGTCTCCACAGAAATGCCCCCCACCTCAAATAAACTTCTCACCCCACAAACCTCTACACCGACCCTCCGATCTGCTGCAAAACATCTCCTGAAACCTCCAAGGACTAAGCTGCATATGGGAGTTTGGGCTTTCTGCTCAGCGCTCCCAGTCTGTGGAATGCTCTCACTGATCACCTGAGGACACCACAGACTGTGGATGCTTTTAAACATGGCCTTTTAAACATGGCCTAAAACCCCACCTTTGGCTGATTGACTATTTTATTCTGTCCTATTTTCTTTTTTGTTTGACATTATTTTTTTGCGCCCTTTCTTGTTTTTAACCTGTAGCACTTTGAGATTTTAGGTAAACATAAAGTGCATGCCATTAGTCCAATTGTTTATAAACATACAGTTATTGAATCATTGAAATATTATTTGCCAGTTGTTTGTAGGAGAACAAAACCTATAAATTACTACTAACTGTCTAGTCTTTCAAAAGTAAACTCTGGATGATGTAGGACTTCCACCATTACAAACATCTGGGTGAGCCAGCCTGCCACACGGGACAAATTAATTACTATCGATTAACGTAAAAAGAATGAGCTGTAAAGCGGACGATTGGTTCAATGCATGACTTTATTGGTCAATTTGATATGTTTGTCAAAATAGGTAAAGTTCTTTTTTTCTAAATCACGGTGGTCATAAAGTGGGCGTTCCCAAATCGTCGATGTTGTTGATGGTGAAGAAGATTTTCTTCATCGCGTAGATCTCCTGATGTTTCTCCCCACTTTAGAGGACGACATGCATACTTTTAAACCAAGTCGAGACAGGCTCTACACCACAAGATGTTGCGGGTGTTGCCATGTGAGGACGGGCACAATCATTCTTGGGACATGGTACATGGTACGTAAAATGGTCGACTGAGCTGTTCGGTGCTAGCAGATTAGCTAGCTGTTTAGCTTTCCTTCCTGTCCTGCCATCTCGGTCTTTTCACCAGACACCACCAAGGATACTGTGTATCCCAGCCATTCTACTTGCCGTGCTACTGTAATTTAAGCAAACAAAGAAGTTAATAAATGTTTAGTTTTTGCAACCAAATTATTCGTTTAAATTATTCGATTTTGGAAGAAAGCTACGTAGTACTGTAGACTACTGTCACTGTACTGACTGTTGACTGGCAGCTAGCAAACTACTGTAGACTATATTACAGAGTTAGACTAGCTAATAATCATCGATCATGTATTGTTAGTGCTCACTAGTAGCAATGCTATCTGCAACTTGTCTCTAACGTGTACAAAAAAATGCTTTGTTAGCCGGCTATTGTATTTCAGTGTATAGTACAGTACAGTACTAGTTGGGGCTGAAGTTAATTATAGCTGTCTATCTTCAATGAGTGAGTCCCTTCTATATTTGTCAGATTTTTAACTGTACAAGGTTGTCTTGAATTAATGGTACGTGAAATACACCCGTGGAAAGGCACTTTCTAGTGGTCGGACTGGAATTTGTATTTAATCCCTAGGGCATAAGGGCATCCTATGTTACGCAACCGCTGCTGGCAATATAGATATCTACCCTGTGTTTTTGAAACTCGTCTGCAGGCCTTGAAATTGAAGTAACTGCAGAGCCCATATTGTCTTGTGTACCAGTTTGATTCTTGAGCCATGATACGATATTCTACCGTAGACAATTATAATTTTAGTTGCGAATCATTTATAGATTTTGAGTTGGTAACACTTTATCAAAACCATTTCTAACAGCACACTCTTATCAAACGATGGCTATTTACCAGCTAGCTACAACATAGTTAAGTACGCATATCAGAGGAATCCATATCCCTAATTAGTCAGAACATAACCTGTAAAAGAGAACTATTCAACCATTTTAAGAGGACCATACAGCTGGAAGTACCTACATTTATTGGAGGTAATAATAGGTGTAAACTGTGTAACTTCCGTTCGCATTGGTGTTTGCTTCACTACTCTGATAAAACTTTATTCAGTGTTTGCTTATCAAGCTTAGGGTTTTTGTCTCCCAACTAAACTAATTAATGAGTTGTATTAACTTGGGTTATTTGGCAGAGATGTAGCCTAACATTTGTTAAAAAAAAATCTAGTTATGTATCTCTCTTGCTCCTCCATTCTTAAATGTTCACTGTCTCTCCAGGTGGTGAACCTGTTAATGGGCATCCTTCTAACAGTGGCAGTGACCCACCCGGAGAACGTGCCCACAGTGGACCTGCAGTATGAGGTCATCGAGCATTACTTTGCCTCGGACAGGGTGTCTGGTAAGTGAAGGCACTACGACACTATACACAATCAAACTGTGTGCCACTATTATGCGATATTATGAATATATTGGGAATTGACAGTGGGCTGAATCCATCGTTTTGTGCATTTTTAAAATATTGTATTTCTTCGTGTTTGTTATTTAAATGCAAATATATCTTCTTTGGTAAGTATATATTCTTTAGCAAAGGTATTTAAGGTTAATATCTGGGTATACAAGTTACTTACTTGATCTATACAAATTACTAACTTAAGCCCCCCCCCTCTGTGTGCCTGCGCCTCGTCCATTACAGTTTACAACATTAGCAGGACTACTTCTCAGCATAAGAAATACAAGGTGTGGCGTGAGAGCGTTTGAACTGGTTGAAATGCGTGTCTCACGGCCAATGTGTGAGAGTTGGCAGCCCTGGGTACGACAGATTACAACACTCACAGACTCTGTTTTGAGTCACATATGGAATCATTTTTCTGCAGAAAACAAGACATAACTTATCACTGTATTGGAATATTACTATTAATAACTTTATGCAACTTAAATTATTTGGAAGGCTTTTCAAGTTCTACCACTCCTCAGCTAGCCTGGACTGTCTGCACTTTTTTTTCATGCCCCGTTCTCAACACGCAATTGAATTTTAACTAGCTCACTCTGTCTGTTGGTGGTCCACAAGAAATGCATGAGTGTACGTGGTCACAGCTATTGCGAAGTTGTACATTTTCAAATAAAACTTTAGCGCTTGAGAGTACAATACACAACACGTCTTGTCTTTATCACTGCAACTGCTTTGAGATTTAATAAATTACTACTTTAAAAGTAACAGCGGCAGAATTGTATTTCACATGGTTAAACATTGCAATTACTTGATCAACTACAGTCCATTACACCACTACCTAAAAATTGGCCAATACACCTGCGACGATTGAAGCAGTGACGGTTGTCAAAAAGGACATTTGTACACCCAACCCTACCGCAAACAAGCAAGCACGCACATTCAAAAGTCATTTTGGTGTTATTCATTCAGCCCCTCGCTCTTACACTGCTGCACTCAAGAACCAAACTTATTCTAATGCAGCCCTGATGACTAGAAGTAAATGCCCAGTCCCTAATATAATGGTAGGGGAAACACTGTGCTGTGCCTAGGGTTCCTCAGTACAGCAATCGGTGTCATACTGATGATTATTGGAGTGTATTGTTTACAGGGAAACAAGCGGTTATTTGAACCTCCAAGGGTCTCTAGTGGGAAAGCACAATATGAAAAACAAAAGGGCGTTGCATCAGAGAGTAAAGTGTATGAGATTGAGATGAGACACACTATCTTTCTCGCAACATACACAATTATAAAATTTGGGACCTCCTGTCCCTAATTATACATTTGGGAGTGTCATAATTTTATCTGTCTTACTTGTACCATTTTTTTTACCGTCTTTCTCTCCTCTATATTATATTTCACACAGGTATAAAAATGTAAATACAGTTACATCCTGTTGGCATATACTCGTCTCAGGATGTCTAGACATATTTAAGTGAATGGATGGGGCCTACGAAGAGGACAGAGTCGTATATATCTGTGAACCGGCAGGTTGCACCCGCATGCGTCGTTTTAGACATCTGGCTTCACACTCATTTGTGTGCATACATTTTAGGCTCTGCACCTCTGTGGAGCACACGTTTGTTCTTACTCATTTCCAGCAGTTTCCCTGAGTTGTGGGAGGTGCTTGGCTGACACGCCCAGGAGGATGCAGATTACTTTATCCTCGCTAGGTCCGTGTACATCCTATGTTGACGCTGAGTGAAAGGCTGCAAACCAGTTAGGGCTCCCCAGAGCTGGCCTTTAAAAGAGAGTTAGTCAGCAAGTCACAGCTGGAGAGACTATCCAGTTACATAGGGATCAATCCTCCTACATGGCCACTCTAAGGTACACACTGGGCTAAGTACTCTTTGGTAAAATTAAAAATAAGTACACATCCCCAATTTCAGCTGTAGCACATCTCTCTATATTAATAGAAAGAAAAAAAAATATATAAAAGTTGTAGGTGGAGGATTTTTCACAAATATTCATTTTTGAGCTTTCTCAAATGCTTCCTATATTAACAAACCAATTCACACAACCCCTCCTTGGACACGCCAGAGTACCTTGAAGGGCACAATTTCTTCAAAGGTATTTCACCACAAAAATAACAAAGATTTACCACTAAAATGTTTTTGTTTTAAATGGGCAAAGACTTGTCAGAATCAAGAACAGGACTGATGAAATAAGCCTAATGTGTTTAACTACAAGGTTTTTGGTGTTTAGTTACCTTTAAAATGTTATCAGCATTTTTAGGTACAGCACGTTCTGTCTTTGTGCATGTCTTCCCATCTCACTGTCCCCTACATTTCCTCTCTATTCTCTCACTAGCCCAAACGAGCTGAAAAAAGCCACAAACATCATAAAAAATACTTGTATTAGCATTTTAGTTGTTTATTCAGTCAATAAGTTCTTTGTGACAGCACAACCAATGGTCTCTCTGTCTTGCTTGTAGAGAATGCCTGTGTTGGATTTGCCATCTCTCTTCTGATGCTCACCATCAGTTCCATGATGGTGTATGGAGCCATTACCGTAAGTGTGTGCGTGTGCCACACTTTAGCACACGTGTGTGCATTTCTTTGTATTCGATTTTATATTAATCTACATTTCGTCCACATTAGAATTTTATGACACCATTTAAAATTCAATTCAGTCACTAATATGTCAGTTTACGGAGATGAGACCTGCAGGATCAGATAGTTTCTTGTTCAAAATTGACTCCAAAATACCTAAACCATACTGTATATGAGCTTTGTTCTCGTGTCATCTAAAAACAGCTCTGTGTTTGTAGCTATTCTAAACTTTGCCCACCCTGGTTTTTGTGATTTCAAGAGTCAAACAGGAAGGTAAATTAGGGTATAAAAGATACCACACCTGTATATAAACTGTTTAATCCAACCATCAAGATGAAGGTTAAGGAGAGTGAGTTAGAGTGTCATGTTTATGATATGATCTTTGCTTCCCAAGCCTGCTTGATGACATCAACACACAACAGGTTGGATGGCTCCAGTATTTGACGTAGACCTCATCCTAAGCGCTATTTAAATTAGCCGGGTGCAGCCAACCCATGACATCTTGCTGCTGGTCTGGGTCAGTGGTCTGTGCTAGTGTTGTGCGTTTTCTGCGTCAGCTACATTCTCTTAGTTAACCCCTGTGGATACCCGTATTCACCATGACAAGCTCTGTTGCTGTAGAATCAACGGTTCCCTCCACAGTTGTGACCCCTAGCACTTATAGACAAACTCCTTAAAATAATATCCAATGGACTGCTGTTCCATTCCTTTATCTGCTGCACTTACGTAATGCTCTTTTTAAATATTGCTTCGGATACAAACATCTGCTTAAATAATGTATTTATATTTACTGTATATATTCTGTTTCTCTCAACTTCCTTCTAATACCCAGTAGCTGCTTCCAATAGAATTACGATAGACTCCAGAATGTCACCTCACACTCAACACTTGCTAGAACCAAATAACAAAGCACTCATGCATATCAGTGTGGTACACAACATCTGTATGCCTAGAAACTGACACTGAAAGCATGGTCATATTTATCCCCCTTTCTTACCAAATCTCTTGTGGGTCAGGGATCTGTTTCTCTTTCAAAATACAAATACCCAAACTAGTTTGTTCCAGTTAAGAGCCTGTTAGTTTTGGTGATGTGTTGTACAGTAGGGCCATGGGTGTATGAAAATAGGTTGATGGTAAGAAATGTCTCCCTGTTTTCTTCCCCGTCTTCTCAGCATCGTGATGGCTGGCTCATCCCTTTCTTCTGCTATCAACTGTTTGACTTTGTCCTGAGCTGCCTGGTGGCGGTCAGCTCGCTCACATACCTGCCCCGCATTAAGGACTACCTGGACCAGCTGGTCAGTCTCACCCGGACACGCATATAGAGAAATATAGAGTTGGAAAATCGATTTAATTCCACAGCAGTGGTGCTCTTCGACAATGGGTGTCTCTTATAGTGCTGTTTAACATGATTCTGTAACGTAGAAATGGACAGTGCATCCAGAAAGTATTCACAGCGATTCACTTTTTACACATTTTATGTTACAGACGTAGGGATGTCACGATAGCGACTTTTTGTTGTGCGATAAATTGCACCAAAAATAATTGCGATAAACAATATTATTGTAATTTTCAGACCATTTTATGCCAATGATTACATAATGACAGGGCTGGGGTATGCAGGCTCTGTGGGGATGATTTTCAGCGGCAGGAACTGGGAGGCCCGTCAGGATTGAGGGAAAGATGAATGCAGCAATGTACAGAGACATCCTTGATTAAAACCTGCTCCAGAGCACTCTGGACCTCAGACTGGGGCGAAGGTTCGTCTTCCAACATGACAACAACCATAAGCACACAGCCAAAATTACAAAGAAGTGGCTTTGGGACAATGCTGTCAATGTCCTTGAAGGCCCTGCCACAGCCCAGACTTGAACCCGATTTGAACATTTTTGGAGAGTTCTGAAAATGGCTGTGCCACCTGATGGAGCTTGAGGTCCTGCAAAGAAGAATGGGAGAAACTCCCAAAAATAGGTGTGCCAAGCTTGTAGCATCATACTCTGGCTGTAATTGCTGCCAAGGTGCTTCAACCAAGTATCAAGAAAATGCTGTAAATACTTATGTACAATTGTCGTTCTTAATTATGAGGTATTTTGTGTAGAATTGAGGAAAACATGTCTGACAGAGGCTGTAATAATAACAACATGTGGAAAAAGTGAAGCACTGTGAACACTTTCCGGATGCACTGTATAAAGAAGCATTACATATGGCCTATTGCAACAGTCCAAATATTTTCTTCTTCGTACAATTGCTTCTCAATTGTCTTTTGTGCACATTACCTGAAGTCACCACAAACATGCATAGTGCTAGATTTCAATGTTTTACAACAGTGTTCGACTCGTGGAACTGAGAGCTTCTGGCTTGTCATGGCAAAAAAGTATTGTATATGCGTAATTTTTTGTCTGTTTCCACCTCCTCTCCCCTCCAGCCGGATTTCCCCTACAAGGACAACCTCCTGTCCCTAGACTCCAGCTGTCTCCTGCTCTTTGTTCTAGTCTTCTTCGCTTTCCTCATCATCCTGAAAGTAAGTAATAATGGGACATCCAAACCCTGCCAGAGTCATTTCATCATTAAATCATCTTCAAGTATCTTTTTAATAGTTTATGTTCTCAGGGCATGTAGCCTAGACTGGTCACTATACCAAGTCACTCAACATGGCTGTTTTTGATTTTCAGGCTTACCTGATCAACTGCGTGTGGAACTGCTACAAGTATATTAACAACAGGAACATGCCAGAGATCGCCGTATACCCTGCTTTTGAGCCCCCCCCTCAGGTATGTTTCTGAACCCCTCCGGTTCTTTAGAGGGGGCAGTGCAATGTGTGACGTAGTTTGGATGAGCCGTTTGCGCAAAATAAATCGGCATTTAAATGTATAAATGTATTGCCACCATTTTGAGCTGGCTGAGCATTCAAATGTGCCCTGATGGGCACAGAGATTCCAATTGAGTTCATACCGAATCAACTCACCGACATCTTAACACAATCTGCACCACAGCCAGTGCAACAGTAGATCAAATGAGAACAGTCTTTTAGGCAAGTGGCTGTGTTTATCCAGGAGGGGGCATTCTTTTCTTATCCTTTTGAGATATGGATTGATGCAGGTCAGCTCTCATGTATAGATTGCTTTAAGGTGATTTGAAAGCTGGAGTTTGGGTCCACTGTGAAGTATGTTGTGTAATCTTAAAACATTTGCTAATACTTTTGAATCCCATTTTTTCTTCTGCTCCCTCAGTACATCCTGCCCACCTATGAGATGGCCATGAAGATGCCAGAGAAGGAGCCTCCCCCTCCCTACATGCCTGCTTGAGCACCCCACACACACACACACACACCACCACCTTTTCCACTTAGTGCCCTCCCCCACCCCCTTTATCACACCCACCATCTACTGTGTATGTGGCCAACAACTTGTTTTGACCCTGCCAATGCTGTTCTAGAGAAAAGGGTAGTTAACCCCCCCTTCTGTTATTCAATCCTAACCTCACAGTCGTGTTGATATCAGAGAGGGGCAGAAGATGAGTATATAGTATTTAAAAAAACAAGTTGTTTTATATTTTCCTCCATGTCCTAGTAAAAGAAAAAAGGGGGGGGATATTGTGAAAGTACCATCACTTGAATGGTTATTGTCAGTCTATCAGTAGAAATGCCAAGACACACCGAGACAATCCACTTCTGATAACTGTTGAATCATGTGTTAATTATGTGTTAAGATTCTAGGTTTAAACAAGTTTTATGGGGAAGCTTGTAGCACTTTTTCCTTCTCTACCATTATTTAGGCCCATTATGCCAATGTATGTCCCATCAGTCCACCTACTTGTGTGCCATGTTCATATTCTCTCTTTTGTGATCCTAGCTAAACTAATGAGTAGTGTTTCAGCATTGAGGCCTTACACTGCTGGCTAAGAAGATAAATGTCACTGAAGTTGCTTCCCAGGAACCTGAAGGGGAACAAGTGTTGTGAACAATAGTGGATGCATGCAACTCTTTCTTTCTTCCTTTCTTTACTTTTCATGTGTTTTGATCTTTGTGGACAACAAATGGTTTTAATAAACATTTGTACCCATTGTCTGATTTGTTGACAGATATTTTGTGTTAATTTGTGTGTAGTATGTTTATACAATGTATAATATGGCACAACCTTATTGCATACAACACAGTGGTTTGGGACTTCTAAAATACATCTACAAAAAAAAGAAATCTACACAGAATCATGTTTTAGAGGATCTGGTAGAAGTTTTTTTTATAAATGACAACCATAATCCTGCATCTTGCAGTTGCAAAAAGTTGTGAAAAAAAATCTAATTGACTGGTAAAGCATAAATTAACTAGAAGGATTAATTGTTCACAATGTTCAGTACAAAAATGTATTGAGCCAAATGTGTAAAACTCGAATGGAACCTACATCCATATGAAATTGTCATGCAGGACATTGAGTTTTGTATCAACCAGGAAAGTTGACTGGTGCCATCATTTAGTAAATAGGGGAAACGTGGATAGCCTTTTGGCACAGTTGACTCAAAAGGCTTGCACATACGTTGCCTTGCAAAATACTAATAATTTTTGGTCAATAATAATTGACCAACCTTTTTCAACATTAGTCTAATAAAAAAAAATTACAATAAATTATGTTTGACGACACACAAGGCTACCCCATATTGACAAAAGTTGTTGCCAATGAGATATTTAGTATTTTATTTTCTACATTTAGAAAATATCTATTCAATTTAGACATCATGCTGTAAGATTGAACAGGTTTATTATTTGAAAGGGGGTGTTTTGCAAGACACAACCCTTAAAATTGGACAAAAGAGCCTATTCTCAAAAGATGTATTGCTATGCACGTTATAAAATAGGTCGTCTCTTTGATGTTTAAGTGTTTAAGAAACTACATGGGACTTAACCAACTTAAACTACTTTAAGTTCCCTCCCTACATGGGAGGTCTCAGAATTCTTCTATCCTCTCAAGAGCAAGTGTGCGTCAAAACTTGTAATGCATCTGGATTGGACAAGACTTTCACACGTGCTATGGTCCATGACCTTCAAATTGGCCTCAACGGTACAGCTGGGTACACAGAGGCCTGCGTTTCTTGAAGAGACTAAGCTAGAAGTTGAGGGGACGTGAGAAGAGCGCTGGCACAATGCAGTCCTTGTTCTGGAGCCTCGTCTACTGCTTCTCTGTGTCTTCTGTATCAGCAACCTACAGACTGAACGGATTGGACCCTCTTCAGATTACAGCTCAAAGTCATGCTCAAAGCAGAAATATTGCCCGACCACCGCAGAGGACATTGAACATTGCAAGTAAGTTTTTATCGAAAACTGTCACTCCCGTACAGCTTTCTATTATCATGTGTTACATTAACATCTAAAATTTGATTGTCTGTAGGTCTAGTACTGATTGTTTATCCACAAATGTGTCATGAAAGCCATCAGTCATGCGAAGGTTTAAACTGTTTGGAAAGTGGAAGTTTGTAAAGCAGTCATTGAGTAACCTTAGTGAATAGCCTAAAGCTGTCCCCTTTTAGTTGGAATCATAGATAGGTGACATTGAATTATCCTGTAAGAGATGGTGATCAGTCCCCAATGTGCAGACATTTATGGATAAATATTTTTTTTTAATGGACATTGATGTTAAACTGAGAGGATTCTATTTAATTGTTGGCTAAACAATTACACTCAAGTTTAACATACCACACATTTGACCCCAAAAAAATCTGCATGTACGTCATTTTACAAGGAGCGTTTCACAAGTGCCACATTCCCTTGTTCGAAACGAGCCAAGCGGCTACCATCTGATATTTGTACTTACATGTTTGCTTTCTAATCAGTTACCTCTTCTATGAAATAGAAGACAAAACACAACAATGCATTCATACAAACTCACTTCTGTCCCAATTGCTGACTTCAACTAACGCATTTGCCCCACCACTTTTTCTTTCTGGTGCTGGTCCTTAGTTCCTCACAATGGTTACAACTACAGAGTTTATCACTACCGCCATCAGCCACCACAAATGTCCCCTCCAGTGGTTTACCATCACTCCCTCCCGCTTTCTCCACCCATGACTTACCAAATACCCTCTGCCCCCTCGCCACATGGGCCTTACCATCGATTTAAAGGGCCAGCACCACCGCAGGTGTACAACATACACAAATGGCCTTCTTCACCAGTAATCCACCACAGGTTCAAAGGTCCCTTCCTACCGCATAGCCATCACAAATTCAAAGGTCCATTTCCACCGGTGGCTCTCCCAAAGCCTACAGTGCCAACTACACCTGTGGTATACCTATACACCACCCTATCAACTCTGCCAGTGACTACTTTGGTGCCAGTGACGAACACCTTGCCAGTGGTGCCCACCACTCCCCCTCCGCTGACGCTACCGGTCAGTACCCAAAGCGGCATCATCACCAGCGTCAGTGCTGTGGAGACAGGTAGAACCTTTCTAGTCAGGTTTCATTCAATTCAAACAATTCACAGCAAGTTGTACACACACAAGCAATAGCAACAGGCAATCAAACTGTGTAAGGACTAAGACATACTGTACATACATTGATCATAAATTGATTTATTTGAATGTGTTAAAATACAAGGGGTTATTGTGGAGTGATCCTACAAGTTGAAGTGTCAAAGTTTGCTAAATTATAAAGAATATGTTTTGTGAAAATATTTAGCTTCCCCCCACATGGGGCTCAAGATAGGTAACCTCTGCTTCAGTCTAACCATCATAACCACTGAATCAATGCACAACTCTCCCCACTCCTGTTCTGCTAATCCCCAGGAGTATCCCACCTTACAGTCTAACAGAATTGTTTTCATGGAACCAATACCCAGTAAATGAATGTACTTTCAAATGTTTCATTATTAAAGTGAACTTAAATACATGCTCATTGCTGTGGAAATGTTACGGCTTGTAAAGATCTTGTAATCCTTTGACCCTATAGAAACAGACTCTCAGTGCAGGAGCCGTCCTCTCGACCTGGTCTTCATCATTGACAGCTCTCGCAGCGTGCGCCCCGGCGAGTTTGAGAAGGTCAAGATCTTCCTGGCAGATATGGTGGATACCCTGGACGTGGGCCCTGAGGCTACCAGAGTAGCCGTGGTGAACTACGCCAGCACAGTCAAGATTGAATTTCTGCTGAAGGCCCACCTCAACAAGCCGGACATGAAGCAGGCCATCTCCCGCATAGAGCCCCTGGCGGCAGGCACCATGACCGGCCTGGCTATCAAGACGGCCATGAACGAGGCCTTCACCGAGCCGTCTGGCGCCCGGCCACGGTCCAAGAACATCTCCAAGGTGGCTATTATAGTGACGGATGGGAGACCCCAGGATCAGGTGGAGGAGGTGTCAGCAGCCGCCCGGGGTTCAGGCATCGAGATCTATGCTGTCGGGGTAGACCGTGCCGACATGCGTTCTCTGCAGCTGATGGCCAGCATCCCTCTGGAGGACCACGTCTTCTACGTGGAAACGTATGGCGTCATCGAGAAGCTCACCTCCAAGTTCCGTGAGACCCTGTGTGGTAAGACTGGGGGGACACAAGATATGTTGTCCTTTTGTTTCCTTTCCTAGTTGTGAAGTTGAAGTTTTAGTTGTAGAATGTGTTGAGGGCACCTATAGTCTATGAGGGTTGAGACCTCACAATTGATCATTTTAATTTATCCCTGATCATTAAAAAAAATGCTTTAATTGGTGGACAAAAAGAAATTCTGACTAGTGGACTAAAAATATTTAGACATACAAACAGTAAATTAAGAGATAAGACATGCATGTATATTAACATATTTTGGAGTAGACTCATGGACTGCAGATGTCTGAACAATGAGGAGCTGACAAGTATCTCATTAAAGTCCATTTTTAAATATCTCGACTGTGTAAATAAAATGTAGGCCGCTTTCTCTGAAATAAGCTCTTTAATTTTAGATTGTACTTCATCAACTGCATGTTGAAAGAAGTGTACAACTTCTTCAATTAAAATAATCGATAAACAGAATATTCATTCATCATGTTTAAAAAGATGTAATGTAAGTAAAAAGAAATGTAAATGTATTTTGTGAATGATAAAAAAATATATATATAATCTTTACTATTGCAGCATAATGAATACTTGAACATTCTCAACATTAAGATTGCTCGATCATCTACCCTCATATTCAAACCTTAAAATATTAGAGAAAGCTAGTAGCCCAGGCACCTTCCACTAGCACTGATAAGGAATTTCAACATTAAATATGATATTGAATATTTCAAGAACCACAACAGTTTGGAGTGGATTGGATGATTGGAATAGAAAGCTTAATGTTCAGAATGTGTGCCCAAAGATCTGTGAATGTTACAGTCCACTATTACTTGAGTTTCTTTGTGTTACCAAGGACACAGATTTAAACCTAGCAGTATGCAAAAGACCTTGGCTGAGTTACACTGAAGGTGTACAATTTCCAGTCACATCATATGACATGCAAAAATGTCAAAAGATTAGATGTGCTTGCATGCATCTTGCATACAGCTTGCCAATATTGCAATTAGCACTCAGACAAAACATGTGTCCATTGCAACTACTATTTCATCAAACATGGCTATGGCAATCATTATTCAACAATATCCTATTCTATTCTGGTTCAATTTGTGATGTTATCAACACATCTATTGAATTGCCCCCCAAAGATAAACGTTTAGGTACAGAAATGTACTTGATAACAATTAACTTTTGTTTGAGTTTGAAAGTTTGAAACAAGATGTTTCAGAGTTTCAGCCCTTACAAAGAATGCTTCCACACAAAAACAAACAATGACATTGTTTGACAGCTTGACAGCTTCCTCCCTAACCCTGGCTTATTCCAGGTCTGGACCCCTGTGCCATGGGACACGACTGCGAGCACATATGCGTCAACAGCAACTCCTCCTTTTACTGCAAGTGCCGGAACGGCTATATCTTGAACCCGGACCAGAAAACATGTTCCCTGAAACGTAAGAGCCTGAAGTCCAGTTATGACTTCAGTTACAGTTAACAGTCTTGTATATCTATGCATTATAGAGACTTATCAGAAGATTATGTGTTTGATGTGAATGTAGATAAAGAATCCCTTCAAACATTTTCTTTTTAACTGGAAGTGAATTAAAAAGCTTCCATCAGCTTTTAAATCCAACTGGTGCACAATGAAAAAGCACCATTGTTTTCCATTTGCATTACAAATTGTAACACATGCAGAGTTGCTTCAATGTTAAGTGCAACATTGTTATAGCAGTGTGTTATTGTCATGGCCATGCAAATGGAGCATGCCTCACTATGTGGTCCCATCTGTCAGAGAACACAAGTGAGGCAGTCCGTTTTGGCTGATTTTGCTGTTTCTTGAACAGTAACAGAATATGGTAGGAAGTGCAAATTGTATACTTGCACAAATAGTGGTCAACAAATCCATATGGTTTCCACATTTTTCAGTTAATTACTTTTCCATGTTCCATCTGGTTAAAATACATTTCTCTCTAACCATTATTAAGTTTAACCTCCACCAGGAATGTGTTTGTCTGTCTGTGTGTTTTCTTGTATGGGATTTTAGGGCAACGAGTTTCCCACGATTATTTCGAGAACCAGGCACTCTGCAAAGTTAATATTTTGCAGGTGTCCTTTTTATACTCCAATGGAGTTTGACTTTATTTGGATAAGCATTGACATTTCCCAAAAACAATTTGCCGCCAGTTTCACGATGGATATTTTTCAGCCATGTTCAATCAGAAAGTGTGATTTTGCTCTGTAGTTTTGCTTGCATTTAGTATATGATAACACAAGAGACAGAATGTCAGGGTCATAGTGACATTTGACAACACAAATATGAACTTTTCTCAAATACAGAGAGAAATCATTTTCTCTGATTTTATTTTAAAGGATTGCAATGTACAGAGAAAAACACTATAGGACTTGATCCAGGATCGCATTAGAGGCAGTTACAAAAAATACACCAAAATACATTCAAATTATAAAAAAGAAAAGAATCCAATGCACAGGAGATTTCAGACAATTGGGACAGGGGTGGTATGGAATCACAGGTTAATGATTATTTAGTGGGTGGAAGCTTCAAAGAATTAGCCTGGGTGCCAGCCCAATTTATCCCCTCCACAAAATAATTTGGTCGGGAAGTTGGGTCTGGGGTCTTACGTTACGGGAAAAACTATATCCGAACAAGAGCTGTTCGGACCAATCAAATTGTCAGGGCGGGCTTTATACGATGACGGACAGATGATCAACAGTAACTTAATCAACCACGTCACGAAAGAGCGCTTGAGTTGAATTTGTTTTCAACAAACATGGCTACCGCTGGAGAGCTGAGATGATTCTGCCATCGAGTCTGTTTTGGAAGACATCGACAGCGCATTCATTTTGAAAGAGGAACAGGGAAACGCAATCAAGGCATTTGTCGATGGAAAATATGTTTTGCCGTCCTTCCTAGGAGGTTTGGTAAAAGTTTAATTTGTCAGGTCTGTCCAATTGAGTGAAGTGGCATTTTTTTCCAGGTTCGGTTGAAACACGCCCCATACTCACAGCCCAACAGAGCGGTATCAGACTAATATTCTGACTAGAATTATGAGTATGACAACGTCAGGCTAGTAAACCCCACTTTAGCTGCTAGTGTTAGCAAACACTAGCTAGTCTGAGAACAGTCTGTTAACATGAATATTTGCAAGCCTCCAAGTTTGGTAGCAAATCTATGCATGATTCCATGGTAAACCAGAGTTATTGCATTAGTTATGTTTTCCAGATTCTTATTATTTAGGTTATATACTACCTTATATTTTCCAGTTTTCAGCTCAGCAACTTCAGTTTAGCATATTCTAAGCAAGCCGTAAACCACCATTTGGCTGCTACATTCCCAGTGTTAGCAAACGCTAGCTAGTCTGTTAACATGAATATTTGCAAGCCTCCAAGCACAGACATCAAACTTTAAATTCTACCTGTTGCCACAGCCAGTCTACGGAGAGCCTGACGACTCGCTATTAAGCCCCATTGTGAAGAATTTGGTTGCAGTTCCACCAGAGTTCCACTGGCGGTGATCGCAAGCGAGTGCAAAATGAATTGAAGTCTATGGAGCAAAACAACATTTGTCTCTTTCGCCTGATTGTCGTTGAGAAATCTCAGATTTGGTTGTAGTTTTTGCATGTTCAACATGGATTATAGGTCGAAAGTTGAATGAACGTGTACTTATGTCCTTTCGATTTCTTACAGGGTGTGTTGTTGTTGCCCATAACACGTTAACATTCTGCTAATGAATGCTGATTGGTTAGTGAAGGACTGACTACGACCAGATATCCCGCTTGATGGCATCCGAAGCGGAACCAGAATGTCAGAGCATTAGCAACATTAGCAACTACATTAGCGAGCCAAAACTATTTCTAGCATGTGTATTGACAGGGAGAGCCTAACCTGTCAGCTGTGTTGTCGATGCCTCGAGAGAGAGAAAAGGGAAGTGACCAGAGCTTGCCGTAAAGCAGTATCTCTGGTCGTACGATGTGTATGATGTCATTTACATTTTAAAAGGCTTTTTAAGACTAAAAAGGGACTTTAAAAAAAATTCAACATTCAAATTACTAGACAAAAAATTATAGCCTGAGAAAAGTGGATTTTGAGGGGTATAGCTCCATAGACCTCCATTCATTCTGCACTCGCCTGTTAGTGCCCTCATATGGAACTACAGTGGAACTGCAACCAGTTCAGAACCCGGAAGTTTCCCGAGAGTGGCAGTTCTCCCCTATTAGACATTCTCTGCTGTTGCCTTTCACCACCATCCACTTATTGAACTGCTGTCGCATCCCTTGACATGCCATCTAATTTTCACTTTCACTTTCTTTTTGTATTTTTAGCCCCCGACAGCTTTTTTGCTTTAACCATCTTTTTCCATAGACGACAAGTCACTACTCGTACCTGGTCGCTCAGCGCTCAAGGAATCTTGAGGAATGATGGAATCTTATGAGATAGGGCGCCTACTCTAGCCTGTTAGTCCTCTAAAATGTTATATAACATTGAGGAAATGCAGAAACGCACAACAGCAGCTACATATAGAAAATACCTAAAAATAATGTCTGATTTGATAGATAGCGCATACCCACTTTTTGCGTAAAAAGGCTTACAATGCCCCTGATGTGGAGGTTAACACAATAATTCAGACATCTTAATCACAAACTGCATCGAGGGCACTGTGCACTAGTTATGTTATATCATTATCGGTAAAGGGAGTGGGTGACCTGTTACATTAATGTAAAATGTGGCCTCTCACTGGTGTAAAGAGGTGAAAGTGGAGGTGGTTGAGGACCCCTGTAAGTGTGAAGCCAGACTGGCCTTCCAGAGACAGACGCAGGCTGCCTTCCAAGAACTCAATGCCAGACATATCCTTTCTGTTATTCCACCGTTGGTGGAGGTCAAACAAAAACAAACGTTCCCCACAGTCCCAGTTTGCTTAAGGCATGGGCTGTTTTTTCAATGCTTCAGGGAATATATGCTTATAATATATACTTTTTCAACAACTGATGTTAAAGATCAGACATATTACATTACAATTATATGGGGTTTCGTCAACTACTATAATTGTTATGTTCAATGGAATAGTGTTGCCTTAACTGTTTTCACTAGCTGACATGACAGGTAGAGTGGAACAGCTGGAGGGGATGATGGGTCGTGCATAGAAGACACAGGGGTAAGTACTCATGATACACATTTAGAAGGGAAATTCTCCCATATTTGAGACTGACCTCTGCTCTTCTATCTTCAGCTGGGTCAGGAACACCTGAGACCTTCCTGCTAGCGTCACAGCCATGGACCGTTGCAACACAGGCATTTAGCCTCCCACCCCACCCGTCATGTAGAAGTAATCTTTCCATCTCCTTATGTGTCTTGGGCACTTGATTTCCACCAGAAAATCTATAATGCTTTTTTGTTAATTATTTACTGTATATGTTTAGCAGTTAACTTGTATTTGTGGTTGTAAAAGATTGAATTTAATTGATTGTCTAATTGATATCTATAAGCTCCATCTGTGCATAGGGCATTATGTTTGAATGCTGTTTTCGGGAAACCTGAAGTACAAACTGTATAAAAAGTAATAAAATATATTGTTTGTTTACATTGTACACATTGTACATCAAGAGTAAATAATCTACAAGGGAGGTACAGTTTGATCTGCCTTTTATAACTCATAACTCGTGTTCATTCATATAATAGCAGCATTACTGTGTATTTCAGGACCTACAGTATGCTTCTCTGTCAATATAGAAAGTCAAATATCTTCCTCTAGAAATGATATTTCTGTTAATACTATGTTAAAATGTACTTTGGATATATGACAACTGTGTATCATTTCAGAAACCTTTGGCTCTGATGGTAGAAAAGGATTTATCTAGTCAAATACCATCCTCTATGTATACATAATATTCACTATTATTTAACATTTACGACAATCGCATCCTGTTAAATCATGCTTTGCAGGTGTCCACAACTCAGTTAATGTGATATGTTAATCTTGGTAGTGTACCCACCAGTGTACCAACCAGAAATACTGAAATGGATAAAAACTCAGTGTCCTTTTAACATCTTGGTTGTTGCGAAAGAACATGAGAACGGTTCACATGTTCTCTCCAGAACGAATATTTTCTCATTTGTCAGACACGCACTGGACAGTGGTTATTCTGTCTGTTATGTCTGTGTGAGGTACTAGGTCAATACTCTAACGTTTACCTTAAGTCTGCTTTGGATCCGTCCAAAAGCATAGTCCTCTCACTGACCATCAGATTCCCTTTTGCTCAAAATGTCAGGGGCTTCATATAGTTATATTTTTGTCTTTCTCTCTTGTCTCATTATAAATCATTATGTATGTAATTCTCCACTGAGACGGAAAAAATTGCTGATAGTTTGACCGTGTAATACAAAGTGTTACTTAGTGTATAAAGTCTACAGCAGGGGATTTTCATACACATACACTCACACACACATTATCACACACAAACACACAGCAATGCCTAATTTCAATACAAGACAGCATAAAGGACACCAGAAGTTGTAAACAGGTGTGCTGTTTTTTTCATGTTAGGAATAACAATAAAGCACATAAATAACAAATCTCAACTGGCTTCAAGACAGACACTCTGGCATCTTCACTACTACAACATTGTTTTGTAGATTAAAATGATTGTAAATATCTTCATGCTCATCCAAGTTGCTTTAGACTCCACATCTTTGGCAATGCCTTCAGGCAGGTTGACCTCCACACCATAGGCAAGGGTTTGTGTGTCTTGTGAAGGGAGTTTTTTTCAGTAGCCCAAATATTGTCGTTTGCTGAGAGAATTAACATAGAGTGTCAATGTCCACTCCTGGTCTGCCAGAAGCAGCCCCCAAACCTAGGCAACAGACAGTTCTCTGGTCTCTTCTTTTAGGTGAGTTTTCTCTTTAATCAGCAAGGCAATCACACATTCAAGGTGTGAATGGGGTATATTTACATTCTACACTGACATGACATTGTAGTCCTTTGGCAGAAACTCTTTTCGAGAGAGACTTGCAGTAAGTACAGGGACAATCTTCCCGAGGCAAGTAGAGTGAAGTGCCTCGCCCAAGGACACGTTATTTTCATGCCCGGGAATCGAACCGGCAACCTTCTGATTAATAGCCCAATTCCCTAACCGCCGATTCCCTAATCGCTCAGCCATCTAACCCTATATATAGGAAGTGAGAGATTACAGTTTTTCACAATTGTTAAAACACATTTCTTGAAACAGTCCCCCCTTTTCTCAAAACTGTACACAAAAACAAATCTTCAAACTAAATTTCAAAAACCTTCTGGCAAAATCAAACACTCGCCCCTAAACCATTTAACCTGTGCTCAAAATCAATGCTTTCTCATCATAAACACTGCATATCAATATAAATCAATATAAACAATATGGAGCAATTATTAGACACAACACAAAAAATGGAGAACACAGAATCCAGGGCATGTAGTTACAGAAAATTGATTTTGAAACACTGGATTTTGGTGTTTCAACACCCATTGACACTTTCCTGATGTATGAATGAAGCTTAGCGCAAGTTCAGTCAGGCAAGACCGATCCCTGCACTCGGGCATACTCGATAATGTTCAATACTTACTCCCTCCGCTAAGAACGCTCTTTTCTCATGGTCTGTCATTTGTAAATCTACAATTCGCGTGTGAAGTGTTGAATCTGCATTTGTGGATCGCCCAACACACGTGCAATCCTTCTTCCAATGACGTATTTTTGAGACATTCTTTTCGGTCTATTGCGATCCACACACAAATAGTAGCCTGGGTGCTGTCAGCATAGATATATATGTCCTAGATATAAATACTGTCCTAGGGCCAAATACCGTCCTACCTGACGTCACAATGCCATTCCCAAACCAGGATGCGTCCGTCGCTATGCCGACCTTACATTCCTGAGATAGCTACACGTGCTAGCAGGAAACTGTCATGGTTGCTATACTGGTTACTAGGTAGGAAGTTTTGTATTTAGGCTTATTTAAACCAATTTATTCTACTCTATGATTTAAAGTTTTCACTCGTTCGACATTCCTGAGACAGCAATGTGCGCAGGTAGAATACTATACGTGTTGCCTTCCCGGTCTGTTAAAGTTGATGCTAAATACGGATTTTTTTCGACGAAAACAACTAGTTAGCTAGCACTAGCTATCGAACCAAATCAGAGGCGTCTGAGGGGCGGCCCCCACATCTAATATATACAATTTTTACATTTTAATATATTAGTAAATCATAGTAAGATCATAAGTTTAGTTATTGAAGTACTTACGTTAATTGAAAGTGCACTTGAAAGCGTAAAGTATACTCTGAGGCACTTTAGGAAGTATACTTCAAGAAATGAAAGTGCACTACACAGGTTACTTTAGACTTAGAGTATTCGTGGTATACTTTTAAGTAATTTAGGAAGTATACTTGCACTACACAGGCTACTTTACAGTATTCAAAAGTAAACCTTGAAATACACTATACGTGTACTTTAAAGTGTACTAAATTACCTAAAAAAGTGGGTCAATTCAGTTTACTTAGTACAAACATAGTATATAAATAAGTACACTGCTAGTATACTTACATGATAATAGTAGGCTAGGCTATACTTTTTACTAAGTAGACTTACAAAATAAACTTGAAGTGTACTTCTTTTTTTGTAAGGGATGGCTGCCGCTGGAGAGCTGAGATGTGTAGATTCTGCTATCGAGTCGGTTTTAGAATACATCGACAGCGCATTCATTTTGAAAGACGAATAGAGAAATGCGATCAAGGCATTTGTCATGGAAAATATGTTTTTGTTGTCCTTCCTATGGGATTCGGCCAAAGTTAACATAGTATGTTGCTCTGATTGGTTGTAGGTCTATCCAATTGAGCGAAGAGGCATTTTTTTTCTGGGTTCGGTTGAAACATGCCCCATACTCACAGCCCAACGGAGCGGTATCAGACTCGTATTCTGTCTAGAATTATGAGTATGACAACGTCAGGCTGCACAAATAGCTTTTAGATCCACAAACACAAGCCCAAACACAACACAACCCTTTCGACAGTGCCTTCCGGTAGGTAGCAGTGTTGTCCTCTGCCCACCGGCTTTCCTTTCACTGAGCTCTTAGCCCGAAAGCTAACGTTATGCTAGAGCAAGATTCAAAGGCAATAACACTGTGTACGGTTGACAAACAGTAAATATAATTTTACAGTATGTTTGACAAGAACATTTGCTAGCTAACCAGCCATGTCACTGTCCCAAAATCAATGTAAAAAAATGTACGAACAAAGTATCGGCCAATCATAGCACATTTATGTAAATGCCAACTTACAAATCACAAGTAAGATTTTTGTTTTTGTGGATCGCAAAACACCTTTGTAAATAGTGAAACATTTGTGGATCATGGTTGCATTTACGAAAACCTTTGACATAGGCTATCTCTCTCCATACCCGTTGATCTAAAATTCCCTGTGGGGTCTAAGCTCCAAACAGTATTATCATTTTGTAATAAGCATAATTCACTCATCCCAGGTCTCTCCTGATTGAACTATGTTTAGCCTGTGTTCTGCACCTCTCTTTCGCCAACCGTGCTCCTCCCAAGGTTTCTTTAATTTGTTCTCTTCTAGTGAGTCTTTCTGGGAGTTTTTCCTTGTCTTCCTTGAGGGTTGAGGGGCAGATCTATGGGCGTATTTGAAGCCCTCTTTGACATTGCTTGTAAAAAGGGCTATACAAATACTGTACTTTTGTTTTGAAAATATTACAGTAACCAAGTACTGTCAACAACGAACAAAGGAAAAATGGTGTGAACACCCTCTGGTGTGCTGGATCAAGCCTTGAAAACACTTCACGCCTATGTCACCACAGGCCAATTCCATTGCCTGTAGGAGATTTACCCTGGTATATGGGTTTCGGTCATAGACCTTCGCCTCCACACAGAGAAAAACTCTTCAATTGGATTAAGAAAAGGGCTGTATGGTGGAAGGCACACATTTACAGTAGAAAAAGCTGGCATTGTTCCAAACAGGGCCGGACTTTGTCTGATTCAACAAATGGGTTTAGGCCACTGAACATTTGATTCAGAGAATGGGGTTTAGTGTTTTAGCAAATGTGAAAAACTGTAATAGCATAATACTTTCTTTCTTTTTAGAAGAAGGACATACTTAGTTTCATCTAGAGGTCATACTGGGAATTTATCATGATACTTAAGGGGCTGAGGCAGGGGCGTAGGCAGAAATTGTATTTTGGGTGGGCCAGTGTAAAAGTGAATGGGCCTATAGTTGTTTGTTCCCATTTTTTTTTACTTAAATAATAATTAGCAAGACGTTTAGGCTGAAATTTTTGTCGGACGCCTGTTTCTATTAATCTTTTTGTCGCTCGCGTTAAAAGCTCTGTAGCCTATCACACATGGTTAGTTTAAGTGAATTTGACGGATACAGTGTGGACAGAGAGCGTCCGATGCTACGCGACAGTCGTAAACTCGCATCCAGTTAGGATACGGTGTTAGAGAGAGTAGAAAAAAGAATAGACTGCAACTGCAAAAACAGTGACACTTGTACTTCGCAATATTAAACAAAGGCAACAACAAAACACTATCTAAACATCATGTACCAACAGACCAACAGAGCTCAATAAAGGCTGGACAAATCAGGGCTCCGTTTCCCGATAACGATGGATCTTACACGATCGAGCAAAAAAACGAAACCATCAATATTACTTACATGCGTAAGAGTATGCTAATCTATGCGCTTTCAAGAGCTACAGATTTTTAAGAATAACTTTAGCTACGATGTCTTTGGGAACGGCCCGTAAAACTAAGATTCGTCGTAGATGGATTCTACGATCAATTTAGGCTTACGATGTTTTCGGAAAACGCAGCTCAGCGTAGTGAAACAAATACTTAGTGGAGACTGGGGTAACTAGATGATACAAGCGCAGAGCGCACACTTTTATTATAAGTACAAAACGGAGCAGGCAAATAAAATGAATCTAGGCAGAATTCGGTACTCGCTGAGTCAGGATGACAGGGCAAAGGTACCAGACGACAGGCTAGTAGAGGAATCCAGGGCAAAAACGGTCCGGGGCAGGTCACTTGTTTAGCCATTATTGAGGCGATGTTAGTACATTGGCTAAAAAGCAGCTAGTCTAGCAAAGTTAGCTGGCTTAAGGCTGCAGAGTCTACGGAACCCCCATAGCTATCAATAACATTGTCATTTAGCAGACGCTAACAGTTCCATTTGATTCGGAAAACAAATTAAACACACACCAGTCAACTATAAATTAGGTTTATGTTAATATATTTTCTTAAATACATTTTAATAATAAAAACATAAAAAAATGGATTTTGATCAAACTTGCCTGGGCGGGCCAGTGAGTAATGTGGGCGGCCCAGTGCCGCCCTGGCCAAATACTGGCTACGCCCCTGGGCTGAGGTGTTGAAGGTGTTCCATCTGGTATGCTGCTGCCACTGCCAAGGACAAGAGCAGGCTGCAGCGTATCATCCGCACTGCGGAGAAGGTGATTGGCTGCAATCTGCCTACCCTCGAGGACCTGCACACCTCGAGGACCCTGAGGCGAGCGAGGAGGATTGTGGCCGACTCCTCCCACCCTGGACACTCCCTGTTTCAGTCACTCCCCTCCGGCAGAAGGCTGCGGTCCATCAGGACCAACACCTCTCGCCACAAAAACAGTTTCTTCCCTTCCGCTGTTGGCCTCTTCAACAAGGCGAAGGGTTCACACTGACTTTAATGACTTTAATAACTTCCTGCTCTAAACACATTGCTTTCTGCACTACATTACTGCACCTTGTACATTTGTATTTTTTGTATTTTTATATTGTAAATTAGGCAACTTATATGTTATTGTATATTTTATTTTAATTATAATTCCACTTTAGTATAGATAGTATAGATATATAGTATAGATATTTAGTATAGATAGTCCACATCTTTAACTTTAAGGTTACTATATGTTTATTGTTTGCACCTTCCTGCCAAAGCAAATTCCTTGTCTGTGCAAACTTTCATGGCCAATAAATCCCTTTCTGATTCTGATTCTGAACTAAGCTGCAGTTGAGTCGTGTTTCTTCTCTGGAAGTTTAATGTTTCATCAATGCAACAAGATACTCAATTATCCTTCCAACCTGGCAATAATTGAGACATAACTTACACATCTTTCCGTTGAGAAAAATAAAAGGGAAGAGATCATTTGTTTAGAAATTCTCTGGTACGTATAGCCAGAGCCTGTTTAAGGAGAGCCTAGCCACTCCCTATAGACCACTTTCAAACCTACGTCACACGACTGTCAAGCTGGCTCAACTGCGCATGTGGGTTGCAAAAGACGAACTTCTCCCGGGTATAATACACTTGGAGTGTCGATCAGGTCATCATATATCTCTGTTCACTGGATTACAGGGCTTGACATTAACTTTTTGAGGCACTTGTCCTTTGGACGAGTACATTTACTTCATCGAATCGATTTCACTTGTCAATGCACAAAAGTCACTTGACTCCCCATAGCTTTAAATAGCCTGAACAAGTGATCGGGCAAAAACTAGCCTAACGGAGGTCGCTTTCTCAGGAAAATGAGTCATGAAACAGGCTCGGTTAAAGAAATCCAATATGCTGGCTATCTTCAGCAGGCTCGTATCTACGTTAGGCAGTCCTCTCTGACGTTTCTGGAGTGAAATACAACATTGTGCACACTGCCAGTGAGCGACGAGTCTGACTGAGGCTAAAGGCCTAATTATGCTTCTGCGTTTTTCGAAAAACGCAGAGGAGGGAACGCCCTCGTCTCCGTGGAACGCGTGCTCTCCGTCAGCCCTCGGAGAGCTTTTGACGGATTGACGTGCACCTCCTGAATTTTCTAACTATCCGTCGAAATTACGCAGAGCGACGGAGAGCGACGGAGACCCCCTTGGCTGTGATTGGTCCGTATTAAGAAGTCAGGGGCGGGTTTGCCGCTATGGGTTGCCGTGACCAACAAGACCAGGGGTGGGGAACGTCCGACCTGCGGGCCATATGCGGCCCAAAAATCATTTGGTCCAGCCCGCCATGGCATGGCAGGCACCATATTATTAGGTGCATTATTCGTTGGCAGCAGGACTATTTTAATATGTGGAAGAGGACCGTGGAGGCGCTCAGCGTCGCGTTCTTGCAAATCAAGCCCCAATACGTTGTTGGTTTGGGCTATACCCGGAATGTTTACAACGTCTGGCTCCGCACCTGATTAACACTCGGATCGATAAGCAGTCTCTAAAATGGTAGCAATATAAAAACATATACGATTCCTTTCCGTAATCATAATAATAACCCCCCAGAAATGTTCACTGCACACCCAGTCAAAGCAGGCTGCTCTTCCAGCTAGCATCACAAACATCACCAAGAGATCGAAGCAGTTTTTACAATTCATATTTCAGCTAAACAGTAGCCTACATGTAAATTGGCATTTGAATTCAAATGTGACGAGAAATGGGCAGTGTAGTCGCTGAAACTGTGCATATTTTATTGATGAAACGGCTCATTTGTAAATTTGCTCCGAGTTTTCGATAACCTATAGCTAGCATCGCAGTGCAGCGCCACCTACTCTTCTGGCGGTGAATTGTTTTCAGCACCCACAACCTACGGAGAACTATAAACGAAGTCTATCCGTGTGTATCCGTGCGTATCCGTGAGCCCGCCCACCCGAAAACGGAGACGCAGAAGCATATTGAGGCCTTAATGGGGACGCAGTCTCACACTCAAATTGCCAGTTTAAACAAATCACAAAAATAATCGGACCAGCTGGCTAAAAGCAGAATTCCCATATCTCTTGAAAGCTGCCCTGCTCGACTTTTTAGAGGAATTTGAATTGACTGTAAAATTATGAATTTTTGACATGACGCAAAGACATGGCTGCCGCTCCACTATGCGGTCTGTACCGGGCGACATTCTCACTCAAATGTCAAGACTTTCGTGACCCAAATCAAAATTCTGATCCGACAGATCAATGGGGAATCGCTTTTTCTCTCTCTAAGGCTTTCCTCCTCTGACTTTTTGGTCTTTTAAATCTAAATATTTGTATGATCCGTGTGGTCCTTTTGCCATTGTAAATGCTATCCTTTCCCGGTTTTCTGAAACCTAGCTGCGCGCGCATCCTGAATGTTGGTAAACATGAAAGTGGTCTATTAAGCCCCATTGTACCGAATTTTGTTGCAGTTCCACCAGACTTCCACTGGGAGTGATCGTGGTCGAGTGCAAAATGAATGGGAGTCTATGGAGCTAAACGGCTAAATTTGTCTCTTTCACCTGATTGTCGTTGAGAAATCTCAGATTTGATTGTAGTTTTTGCATGTTCAACATGGATTTTAGGTCAAAAGTTGAATGAACGAGTACTTATGTCCTTTCGATTTCTTACAGGGTGAGTCGTTGTTGCCCATAACACGCTAGCATTCTGCTAATGAATGCTGATTGGTTAGTGATGGACTGACTACGACCAGAGCCATAGAAAAAGATGGCTCTGGTTCTACCGTGCCACCCATAGATATATATAAACACTAGGGCTGTGTCTACTACCGCGCACTCAACGAAGTACACTGCAATGTAGTGCACTGCTATGTAGTGCACTTACATTTGCAGTGCACTCAGTTGCTGAGTAGTGCTGTCTAAACTGGAACACTTTACTTACCCACTTAGCTGGAAGTGACGCACGCAAATCTGCTCGCGACACCCGAGAAGCTAAACCCGCGAAACAAACCCGCTTGTATTTCTGTCACTGGACTCCTCCTCTTCCGCTACGTAGCCAAGATGGCGCCCGTTAAGGGCGAATAGTGTCCATCGTCGGACACTTCGGCTGTGTCTACTACCGCGCACTCAACGAAGTACACTGCAATGTAGTGCACTGCAATGTAGTGCACTTACATTTGCAGTGCACTCAGTTGCTGAATAGCGCTGTCTAAACTGGAACACTTTACTTACCCATTTAGCGGGAAGTGACACACGCAAATCTGCTCGCGACACCCGAGAAACTAAACCCGCGAAACAAACCCGCTTGTATTTCTGTCACTGGACTCCTCCTCTTCCGCTACGTAGCCAAGATGGCGCCCGTTTAGGGCGAGTAGTGTCCATCGTCGGACACTTCATTTTTGGACCGTTTGCAGTGCATCATCCGGGTACTTTCAGTGCACTGAATTATTTTGGTTTTTCAGCGTAAGCGCCCTAAGCACTGAAAGTAAGTGCTCGAAGTGCACAAGTGCGCGGTAGTAGACACAGCCTTCATTTTTGGACCGTTTGCAGTGCATCATCCGGGTACTTTCAGTGCACTGAATTATTTTGGTTTTTCAGCGTAAGCTCCCTAAGCACTGAAAGTAAGTGCTCGAAGTGCACAAGTGCGCGGTAGTAGACACAGGCTTCATTTTTTGACCGTTTGCAGTGCATCATCCGGGTACTTTCAGTGCACTGAATTCTTTTGGTTTCTCAGCCCTAGTGTTTATATATATCTATGGTGCCACCTGCTGGCCACATATTTCGCTACTATGGAACTACGTCACATCCTTCAAGACGGAGTAACATTGTAATCGCTTAAAAGGTTGCTCGTTCTCCCATCATTTATGGAACAAGATACTCAAACTCTTGAACATGCCCACGTTGAGTTCAAAAAACGTAATTTTAAACTGGCAGAGGATCTATATACAAAGTTCGTTTCATCCTGTTTGCAAACAAGGTAGGCTAGCTTGGCTCGTGTATCTTTACAGGCAAGTGTCCGTGTTGGTCCGTGTTCTTTGCGGCCAACCGATTTTCGTTTTGAAATTAGAAAACCAAAATCGGGAAAAGAGCTGTTTCCCAACTACTATTTAGAAATAGGAAAACAAAAAACGGAAAACTAAAAAACGACCCATTATCTGATTTTCTTTGATGTGCTTAAACATGGAAATCAGGAATTAAAATAGTGTTTGGAAATATGAGGTGCGTTCGATTTAAAGCAGCGCCGGCGTCGCCTGCAGCCCGACTGACTTGAAGCAGCCAATGGCATTCTCAGCTTCAAGGCAGCCGGCTGTCGGCGCCGCCAGCGCTGTGTAAAGTCGAATACACCAGAGAATGTATAATCAGAGAATATGTAAGGAGAACTCCCACTCTCGGAATACTTCCGGGTTCTGAACTGGTTGCAGTTTCACACTAGTTCCATATGATGGCGCTAACGGTCGAGTGCAGAATGAATGGAGGTCTATGGAGCTATACCCCTAAAAATCCACTTTTCTCAGGATATAATTGTTTTTCTAGTAATTTTAATTTGGAATTCGAAAGGGGAGGCAAAATAAATACTAACCGCTGGGTGTTAGATTTTTTTAAAGTCGTTTTTTTGTTCTAAAAATACTTTTACAATGTCAGAGACGTCATACACATTGTGTACCATACCGTATTACGGCAAGCTCCGGTCACTTTTTTTTGTCTCTCGAGGCATCGACAACACAGCTGACAGGTTAGGCTCCCCCTGTCAATACACATGCTAGAAAGAATTTTGGCTTGCTAATGTTGTTTCTAATGTTGCTAATGCTCTGACATTATGATTCCACTTCGGATGCCATCAAGCGGGATCTCTGGTCGTAGTCAGTCCATCACTAAACAATCAGCATTCATTAGCAGAATGCTAGCGTGTTATGGGCAACAGCGACTCACCCTGTAAGAAATTGAAAGGACATAAGTACTCGTTCATCCAATTTTCGACCTATAATCCATGTTGAACATGCCAAAACTACAATAAAATCTGAGATTTCTCAACGACAATCAGGTGAAAGAGACAAATTTAGCCGTTTAGCTCCATAGACTCCCATTCATTCTGCACTCGACCGCGATCACTCCCAGTGGAACTCTGGTGGAACTGCAACCAAATTCGGTACAATGGGGCCTAATGGGGAGTGGCATGGCTCTCCTTTAAACAGGCTCTGAATACACCTAGACTGTGTCTACTACCGCGCACTTGTGCACTTCGAGCACTTACTTTCAGTGCTTAGGGCGCTTACGCTGAGAAACCAAAATAATTCAGTGCACTGTAAGTACCCGGATGATGCACTGCAAACGGTCAAAAAATGAAGTGCCCAACGATGGACACTACTCGCCCTAAACGCGCGCCATCTTGGCTACGTAGCGGAAGAGGAGGAGTCCAGTGACAGAAATACAAGCGGGTTTGTTTCGCGGGTTTAGTTTCTCGGGTGTCGCGAGCAGATTTGCGTGCGTCACTTCCCGCTAAGTGGGTAAGTAAAGTGTTCCAGTTTAGACAGCACTACTCAGCAACTGAGTGCACTGCAAATGTAAGTGCACTACATTGCAGTGCACTACATTGCAGTGTACTTCGTTGAGTGCGCGGTAGTAGACACAGCCCTATTCTTTCTCAATTTTGTGTGGATGTTTGTGACCCGGAAGTTGCTCTCTCACGAGCTTGATGATCAGCAGAGGGCGCACAGCAGAGCAGATGAACGATAAAATTGCTCGCAGAGCAATCGAGCCTCAATGCAAAATGTGATAGATTTTCTAAATTATTTTTTTATGGACAATGCAACCATATTCGGAACCCACACACAATCCTCTATCAAAAAATATTTAGATTTCAAAGCATCACTAATATATGTATTATTACATTTACTGTCAATTAAAGTACAATCATTAATAACAACATTTGGTAAAGTTGATAAGGGTCTTATTCTTATTTTAATTCCTGATTTCCATGTTTAAGCACATCAAAGAAAATCAGATAATGGGTCGTTTTTTCGTTTTCCGTTTTCCTATTTCTAAATGTTAGTTGGGAAACAGCTCTTTCCCGATTTTGGTTTTCTAATTTAAATACGAAAATCCGTTGGCCGCAAAGTAGGTTACACGGACACGGTCAGCCTAGCTAATCAATTGCTTCTCAGAAAGTGTTTAGTCACATGCATGCACTATATATATATAATATGTATATTTATATATTTACAGAAAATGTGAGGCCAGTGCTCTCGCTTCTGCTCTAAACAGCCGTGGGCAAATAAAGTACTTGAGAGTAGACTTCAATGAGGCAATTGAAGACTACACTTCTGCAATCAAAGCCAATTCTCAGTTTGAGGTACCATTCTACAACAGAGGACTCATTCACTACCGATTGGGTAAATTTAATTACGTTTTATGAAAGAACTTGGAAAATACAGAACTCTTGCTAATATATTTTTGATATCCGTGTGTTCATACACACGCACACATTGTCCTATCATGCTCACTAGATGGAGTTGTTAATTCATATTTGTCAATTAGGTTTTTCCATGGAAGTGCACTTACAATTATCCTGACAGTTTCGATTGCAACATTCATGTTTGTTATTGAATATGATTTAACTTTGTCTTACAGGTTTTTCCCAAAAAGCTGAACATGACTTCAAGAAAGTACTAGAACTCAACGCTAATTTTGAAGATGCCAAAGCAAGCTTAAAACAAACGTTATTGGACCGACAGCACAAGATTGATAGAGGATATTAAGATTGTAAACATTTTGAAAATAAATCTACCCAATTAGTACCTCTGATCCAACACATTTCAGAAGGTCCATAATTGTAGAATGTTTAAATTGTTTTACTTTTTCAGATTAACATGAATGCTATAACAATGTATAACTAATTGCTACTATGAGTGTAATATACTATGCTGCAATTTAAACTGGAACCAATGCACTTTTAAATGAACATAAATATGTTTTTAACAAATTGCTATGCTCAAATCATTTCATAGTTATAGTCCTCTTGCATGGGCAAACCTGTAAGGCTTATTATGTAGGTCTGCTGTAATCCAGTGATGTAGACCAAGCCAAGTTTCGAGTGCTACTGTAATGTCTCAAAATGTAAAGATTACAGTACTACCATCCTTTAAGTATGTTAGACAAAGGATGCCCTTACAGTGAGTCAAAATATAAAATGTTGTTGCATTTCACATGGTTCAACCCATTAGTTGAAAAAGGTATTCTCCTCGTGTCCTCCAGATATATATTTAAAGATCATCGTACATATTAATAGTGCTTTCTGTCCCATTACTGAAGGAGGTGTGTAAACCTGTTTTCCATTCCTGTAAATTCCTGCTAAATGTGCCTAAAAATGCCTAAACAGCATACCCAAAGTAAATTGAAATCTGTTCTTGAACCATTTGGAGTACATGCATGTAAATAGTCTCTTTTGAAAGCTGACACTCTGAAGTTATGTCCCCTGTTAGTCCTACTGGTGTTGAGTTATAGCAGCTTAAACACAAGGAAAGTGAAAGTTTCTATTTCCGCCTAGTTTTTGTTTTGAAAACCGAGGCCTAAAGAGGCCTAGATGTGGTAGGTATTAGCTGGAACACAGCATTGGACCACAGGTTGAAGCCTTACCCAATTCAAATCAAAAGTCAAACATAATACCACAATATATTCATATTTTACACATGTTTTTATAAGAGTATGCGTTTTCTAAAAGGGCCTTTTGGAGACTCCAAAATTACCCTTTGAACCAAGGTCAAATAAAAAGGTATTCTTTTTCATAATTGTTATCTCTAATGAAAGGTGGTACTTAGAACTATCATATATAATAGCTAAATCCCTCATTAGTATTACTGAAACACAAAAACTGAATTATGAACACATTGTGTGCTTTATCTGATTCCCAGGATTGGCGCACAAAGAACACTGATTCTGTCAACCAGATTGCGCAATAGACTTTTATTTTGAAGGCTCCACAGAAACTTGGCATGTTTGGTATTAGTGTTTGCAGAATTTCCTTAGCTACAAGGCTAACAAGCTCATTTCATAGCCATTCAAAGCCACGTCTTAGATATTCGTGTAGAACGAGTGTGGGGGTGGGGCGGGACGCACAGACCTAGTTGGCTGTAGAGGGCTGTCAACAGGGCATGGAAGCTCTTATTGGGTCAATCTTGGTGTCAATCAAAAGGGGAGGGTTCAACGGACATTTTGATGTCTTGTTTTCGAGAATACTATATTGGCAAGCGGAGAAAATACTACTTTGTTGAGAATAAGGTAATTCTTTCGTCGCTAACTAGCATAATGAAACAAAGCATTATAGCTATATATGAATGTATTTTGGACAAAGTTTTGAGATGGTTAGATACTTTGGACCTTTGGGAATGTAACCAGCCCAAATTAACCTTTGATGGAATTGTTTGCATACCTGGACCATATATGAACTGTTGAGTGTGAGTAAAACTTTTTTCGTTCGGCGGTGAATTTATATTCGTGACCGGACAAAGACGTTACATGTACTTGCTGTTGCGACTTGATCTTGAAAAGGTTTATTTCAATGGAAGCAAAAGAATCCTAGCTTTCCAATGATGTGTCATTTGTGTAGCCGTCTTAAAAATATATTAGTTAGAATTGAGTGCGTTATAACTAAGGGAGGAGTGGCAGCGTTTCTGTTCCGCGGGCGGAACAGCCGTAAGGATCAGTACTTTAATACTTTTAACAACAACACAGGCACGGAGGATATGTGTGTATGCTTTCCTTTTAACACTCTTTCAAGATGTATCCTACAACGTAATAGGGCATACTACTAATATGGATGCGACGGGCAATAATAATTATATTGAAGACTGCTTATTTTATCGATAAGGTGTAAGGTAAGGTGTATTTTCAAGTCTGTGTAACGGGTATGTAACGAATGTGGTCTTGCAAGCTCCATCAGAGGTATCTGGCACTGTTCACTCCCACCACTGGGAGATCGCTCCCACGGGAGTCGAACTCGCCACCTCTTGCTTCCCAAGCGCCACCACTACCAACTACGCCAAAGAAAAACTAGCTATTGGTTGACACGGGTGGCCCATTACATACCTGAGGAGTGAGTTTTACCGATACACATCGGCTACATCTGTAATGGTTGGCCTTTCAGCGATACCAAAACTGGACCTCAATACATTGGGCCTACCTTGGTCCCTTGTTTTCTTAATTGCTGTTCTCCTGGGCCCCATTCGTCATAAGGGTTGAAGCTAAGTTAATCAATTGTCCCTTTAGTCCGTTAACATTAGCGAGATGATCGAGAACAGCAAATATCAGTTTGTCAATGGCTGATCCGCATCCAAATCATGTGGTTCATTTCAACCAGGCTAAACTTATCAGGGAAATTGCACGTGCATGTCCTACTTCAAAAGGCAGGAAAGGTCGATCACCAAAACGGTGATTTTCTAACGATATTATGGCGGAAAAGACCAAAGAGAGAGCGGTGATATTCTCACCATCCGAGCAAACTATTATAATGAGTCTCTACAAAGACAATAAGAATATTATCATTGCTATGTCAAACACCGCTGCCAGAGCAAGACAGGCAGCTTGCGAAGGACTGAAACTTGTTCTGTCTATTCCAATACGCCTATGTAATGCTAGTTTTCAATGACACAAGTCTGTGTTCTAGAAAGAGTGGTCTGGAGTCGCAGAGGTCCGATAATATCAGCTTTAATACAGCAGTTGGAAAGTACAGAGCCCTGGGGTTGTCTACATTCCCCTACCCGCAACAGAGTTTGGGTTGGTTCACGAAGTCCAACTGGCTATCTGTCCCTGCCCCAGGGTATATTATACAGTGCAGTAAGATAAAATTATGAAAAGAGGGTTGAGCTTTCTCATGCATCAGGGAGTTGTTCTTGCTGGCACGTCCCACCTGCTCCGGTGCCGTCTCAGCCCGGTTTCAAGGTTGCTTCTGAAATGAAGAGTGCGTTCACATTGCAGCGTTTTTTAACGCTCCTCACCGCTTGCCTTCCCACAGTACACCACGCTCGGGGGCGTGTCGGGGGCGGGTCGGAGATTAATGCAGAGCTGTAGTTCTTAAAAAATCAAGTATGGCTGCCGAGAGCAGATGTGGTTTGTTGGGCTCCACGCATGCTCTCTGTATTTTACAAATTACTTTATTGTTGATGTATGTTTGGACTTATAATTTTTCACCACATAAAGGTACTTTTGCCAGCTTGCCAAAAGCTGAACATGTTAAACTCTACATGTTTGGAGATGGACACAATACGTTGTACTCTATATGGTCATCATCCTGGTGTAAAAGCGAGAATGGGATTGCCAACAGATCAGCTTCAAGGCAGGGCCGAAAACATGCATCTAAAGCGCTACTGGTGCTCAAGCTTTTAGCTGAGGACATACATCTCAATCCCGGACCGAACGCATCTGAACAACAACAGGCTTATTCTGTAGCGCAGGTGAGGCCTGACATCGGTCGAGCAGCGCAGATACCGCCCATGCATACACTAGAACCTTGCAGAGCAGCGCAGTGGTCGGAACAGTTGTTGGTACAGAGCCAGGAGCTACCGGAGCAGCAGCGACACGCGGAGGAGCGCACCGCTTCTGTACTCTGCCACTTGGGATCTTTCAACTGCGGCCAAACTGGTGAGTCACTCGGCCTGTTAGACCTACACGCAGAAGCGGGGGCTGTGTCGGTAACAACCAGGGGCGCCGAAAAGGGGGGGGTAAAGGAGACGGATTCTAGGGGCCCATGATGGAGGGGGGCCCAGAGAGGCCCCTAATGATTATGAAATTGTATGTAAAATAGCATCAAAAAATGTTGGGGGGCCCTGTAAAGATTCTTTTCATGGGGCCCAAAATCCCTAGCGGCGCCCCTGGTAACAACCACGGCTTCCAAACGTGAAGGCACAGCGAGGCGAGTTAACAATGGAGGAGCCGGCAATTCGACAAAATCGCGTCCTGAAGTGAATCACGCTGCGCAAAAACAAAAGCAATATCTGTTAATCATGCCCGAGTGTTGTGGGAACCGACGTGCAAACTGAAAGGAATATTGGGGGGGACAATTAAACATAATGCAACATAATGTTGCTGTTCTCTATAATCCTCCTGCTTTTAAGGTGTCTTTTTATGATGAGTTAAGTCGTTTAGTTCAACAACTAGAAGTATATAGAGGAACTATATTGTATGGTGATTTTAACATCAATTGGTCCGACAAAAGTTATAAATTCAAACTGAAAACAATAATGATTTTTTTTTACTATCAACAAATGGTTAAAGGACCCACTAGGATTACTAAACAGACTAAGACTCTAATTGACATGGCTTTTACAAATAAACCTGATCGTATTACAAGAACTTATGATTTAATAACAGGGCTATCAGATCACAACATGACGTTGACTGTTAGAAAATTGACAAAAAAAAGGCTAGAATACTTTGGCAAATCATGTAACACTGACAATGATATAAAGTTAGTCATCCATAAATCTAGAACTCTACAGTTTGAAAGAGAACTAAAAAATCTCAGTTGGGAGCAGATGATTGCCACGGAGGACGTGGATGAATGCTGTAATTCTATGACAGCTATCACAAAATGAGTGGACAAGTTTACGAAACAAAAAAAGTGTAAACAAAAAGGTGGTACTCTTCCCTGGATAAATAATGAAATAAGAAAACTTAAGCGAGATTTGGCCTTGAAGAAATCTTTACATTCAAAACTTAACAGTGATCTTTTAGCCTTCAAATGTTTAAGAAATAAAGTGGTACAAGAATTGAGAAAAGCACAAGCTTCATATTATAGGCTACTAATCTTATAGGCAGTGCAAAGGGCAATAGCAGTGGCGTAGCGTAGTAACGACGGGCCCAGGTGCAAGATATTATGACGGCCCCCCCCCACCTCCCCCCTCCCCTTAGTGAACGCAAAAAAAAACAGCAAAAAAAATAATATATATATATATATTTTTTTATTAATCAACCATACATATTTCGGAAACGATGAACTAAGTCTTGTTTGACTCTCAGCGGGAACATTTCTTAACGTATAAAAACCGTATCAAAATATAGGCTAATAATACAAAGCAGCCACTAGTGTTTACGATAACCCTGATCTTAACGATGACAGACATCTCACATAATGTAGTTGTAAGTCATTTATTAACAATAAAGTTTATTGTTTTTGTTGTTTTAATTAAAGGTTAGGCCTGCAACCAAGAATATGGATTTGTTTTACATTGGAATAAATGGGAAAACACTTCGTTGCATTTGGAATAGCCTCCCTAGCACCCTGCTAGGCCATTGGCTAGCTTAACATAATAATTTGCTATCCACCTAGTAGTGACCACTATTTACCCAACTTGTATCCTAGTTATCCTGCCCGACCATAATGTATGTAGGCTATAGCTTGTGTTAACCTTTCCTGCTCTGTCTCTGACCGTAGTTGGAGATTGCAGGGGAGATGTTGTGAAACGTTCCAGGGCCGAAGTATTAGACTTCGTGGTTAATTTCCCTTTCTTCCTGTCTGCTGCTGGTTAGCAAATAAATGCCCACTGTGTTCTTTCTTTTGATTTATTATTAGTCACTGAAATCCTGTTATATACATACACGGTTTGCTCCGGTCGCTACATACAAACTTATCGTTAGCATCACCACTTTCTTCTCGCTCTCGGGAGGACAATAGAACGCGTCATTTTGGTCCAAGGCTAACCAACTGTCAAATATTGTGGAACGCCGTAGCAAACGCATTGAATCGAATGCTAAGCTAGCCTCTATGTGGCTAAGAACGCCACTGAGAAATCTGGCACCGGAATTTTCAGGTCCGGGTCCTTTTCTTAGCACTATAACTAACGACTACTAGCAATATATTAAAAACAAACATGCCAGTTAACATGTAGACAACTACCCCTTAATGCTATCAAATGTTGGTTGCAATACACATTGAGGAAGTGTATGAAAATAATGTTTATAGTTTTTGTTGCTTTGGCTACCTTTCATAGAAGGTCGGCACCACCGGGAGACATATCTTAAACGAAAGAGTAGGTTGTTTTCTTTAAAATAAGGTATAATTAGTCAATTTTAAAACATATACATTTTGAGTAAAATCAAGTTGAAGACATGTTGATGGAAATCCCATAGGAATGCATTGAAATCTGAACGTTCTATTGAGAAAAAGGTTGTTTTTTTCCTTGTAACTTTTGCCTGCATGTCGGCACCACCCTGATACTTCCTGAAAAGCAAGGTTACGTATAAAGACGTCATCAGTCAAATTTAAATGAAAATCGAAAGACATACATTTTGAGTTTTGGCTCCCTGAAAGACTCTTCTAGCAACTTGTGACGTCAGACAGTTTTACCTCAGATTCTCCCGCGCCTGACTCAAGAAAGGCTCCATTCAATGCTCCCATCGATTGAATTATACACTTGATGAGTTGTAAGCCTTGGTTTATATACCCGTATGTGGATTCAAGTAAGGGTCATGGTTACTGGTTTAAAAAATATATATATTAGACACTTTTAATGTATTGTTTCAGTCATTGGAACAAAAAACAAACTGGAAATATAAAACTCACTCTCTTGGTGACTTTTTATAGACATATTTCGACCGAAATGATTCATGGTAGTGATATGCAAATTTTGTTGTCACGTAGCACAAATCGGAACCAATCATTGGCCTTTTTGTCTGTCAGGAAATGCAAAGCTGCAAGAAAAAGCGCGAATATTGCAGACAGACCCCCACTCCTCGCCCCTCGGTTTGAAGCAAAGGCCCCGGTGGATGTAGGTGGTATTGCATTGCCGATTAGGTACCCGGCTCTTCCGGATATCTAAAACTATCTCCCCAATAATTTGTGTTCGATTCTCGAACCTGGCTCATACTAGCTTTTTCATATAATAACTTTTTCTGATTTTTGCTAAATTAGAAAACAATCCGAAATGGGTAAACTAGCACCCCAATGATTTGCTTATGTCAAGAAAAGTTGCCTGGAAACGTGTTCGCAGATACAAACAGGTGACGAGCACAAGAGGAAACATCAGCAAGTGGTTGATTTACTTGAGTTGAAGGACAACAATGAGAAAGGATTTAATAATCTACAGTTGCCCGCCTTTATTGTAGCACGTTTTACAAATGGCTGCACACACATTTGTTTTACAAATGGCTGCACTTGTTTGTAGAGTTTATTTTCGTTATTTTAAAGCAGATTTAACCATGTTGTAATGAACAATATGCTCATGGCATGCCAAACATAATTATAGCCTAATATAATGAGTGAATATCGTGGCATGTTACGGCGTCATTATAGATTGTTGACATGTTATTCTGGAGCAAAGACGAAGATGAATAAACATGTCTGATAATAACCACAATATATAAAAATGGTCGTTATATTGTTAGAACTTTATGTCAGTTAACACCACAACGATGGCAACAATACGCTGGTAATAGTAGGCCTAGCCTAAGCAACACTCATCATCATTATAATAGTAACATCGGTATAGGCTTCATTTAGCTTGAATTGCCAAGCTAGAACAACGAAGAAGTACCGTATGCAAATATTGCCAGAAATAGTCGATGGTTATACTCAGTTAGGCTACCTGACTCTAAACTTGCTGCAGACAATTAATTGTTTTGTGGGATGCATGTCATTGATGGACTGGCACATCAAACAGGTGTTACTTTAGATATGTGGGAGACAGTTTTTAAGGGAGATATGGTAAATTGGGTTAGATTCAACCCTTAAATCAGGGGGGGGGGCTCATCCGTACTTAATTCTAATACAATTAGTGTAGCCTATACTTTTTGTCCATCATAAACAAACAGAAATGGGCAATTTCACAACAAGCACCCAACACCCAAGCCCTGCACAGGGTTAAATACACCCCCAAGTGGCCAAAAAAATACATTACAGCAGTAGCGCCAAACGTGACAAACATTTGCATACCTGTGGTCTCGATTTAACATCATTATTTATAACGAAGTAGCCTACCGGACACCGTTAGCTCGCAATGTACAGATAATGCAAGTCATATTTCCCGCCCTGGCTAGAAGCAGAGCTCTGTGACGTAGAACAATGGCGTTCTTAAAGGGAGCTTGACAGCCTCTCGGTGCCACAAAAGTCAAGGTTTAAAGCGGTGGAACGTTTAAAGAAATTGGCCAAAATCACGCATAGAAAATTGATTCGTGAGAAAACTAATAGAGGTAACTGAAATCTGACTTCAGATTAGTTTAAGTTACGTTAGGTTACACACGGAATTGGAAAAAGAACGGAGCGAAACTGATAGGAAATTTTTGGCCTGTCCTCCCTACTCTCGCTCTCCACCTCGCTCTGCGACACCCACCCTGTACGTGCTGTTCTTAAAGGAGCCGCACCATTTTACAACACTTGGCTTGAAATGTATATCTATCACAATAGCCGTAGGTTACCTGTCTGAGGCCAGAGATACTGATCCCAGCTGACCTGCTGCACTGCTGCACTGCTGCACTGCTGCACTGCTGCTAGCAGGGGGGACGTCCGTGGCGGGGTCGTCCGTGGCGGACTTCGTGGGCTGGCGACTACATGTTCTAGTTAAAAAAGTATCTAATTTCGGGAGCTTCGCCGCCTTCCCATCTTGTTGTTTTTTTCTTTCCTTTTCCTGCTTCCACTTTTATGTTTAAAAGGCAATGCTAGCCTACACGTTCAGTAGTGCTGAGCCTGCCCTGTGCTCAATGAACTGCGAATTGGTGTACCGGTAACTATATTTTATCGTCACATGATCAAATAGAGACTTGACATTGGACAACAACATACATATTACCCAGCAGTCATCATTGCTAATCACAAAAATACCAAAGAAAATAAGAACTTATTCATTTAATTGAATCGTTTTTTGATAGTTTCTATAGGCTAATTATATGTAGGATAAACATATGATTTTGGTATAAACTGCTACTTTTCCCCAAAAAATAATAACAACCATGACTGAGATAAGCTGGACTTTTAGGTGTATAAATAATATTGACACTGACGCAAAGTTATCGAAAATGCGTAGTTGAACTCAAGCATATCGGAGATAGAGTGCGGCGTCAAAACGAGGGAGGGCCCGTCGAGCGACGGTGCTTGTAGGGGGGGGTCCGCGACGAGTGATGCGTGTGAATTTATGGGCCTGCTACGGGCCCCTCCACCCCACGGGCCCCGGTGCAGCTGCACCGCCTATAGCTACGCCCCTGGGCGATAGTAATTCCCTTTGGAAGCATTTAAATGCACTAACGAATAAAACAACCAAGACTAAAGGAATTCGGGAACTCATTGTAAATGGCAAGAGGACTAATAAGAGTGCAACTATGGCTAACGGATGTAATACTTATTTTGTACAATCAGTAGAAGAATTAAAAAGAGACTTTAAAGAGATTGTAGGTGGGAATGAACCATGCCTAATGCCTTCTGCTGATTCATTTTGTATAGAAGAAGTTAATGAGACAGAAGTCATACAGATTATTCAAAACATTTCAAATTCCAAATCCAATGATATCTTTAATATGAATAGTTTTCTCAAACAATACAGTAGTGTACTTACTAAACCTCTAACACACCTTGTCAATTTGTCCATAAGAAATGGTAAATTTCCCTCAAGCTGGAAAAAAGCAGTGATTGTGCCAATATTTAAAGCAGGAAGTCAAGATTCTATGTGCAACTACCGGACAATATCAATTCTACCCGTACTATCCAAAGTGATGGAGAAGGTCGTAGCAATACAGCTGATTGACCACTTGGAGGTCAACCAGCTCCTCCACCCACAGCAGTTTGGTTTTAGATCAAGGCACTCAACCGAAATGGCAAACTGCAGCTTCATTGAAAACTTAAAGAAGTCCATGGATAGGGGTGAGGTGGTAGGAGCAGTATTTCTCGATCTTAAAAAAGCCTTTGAAATGGTCAGTCACCACCTACTTTTATCCAAAATGTCACTGTTTAACATCTCTCCTGAGGCAGTGGGTTGGTTGGCCTCATTTCTTCAGGGGAGGGAACAGTGTGTTAAAGTGGCCGGAGACAAATCCTCATTGCTAAACATCCGTATGGGCATACCTCAGGGTTCTATATAGGGACCAATGTTGTTTAGTCTCTTTATAAATGACTTGCCTTTGATCTGTCCTGGTGTCCGCTGCCAACTTTATGCAGATGATACCGTTTTTTATGCATCTGCCAAGACACCGGAGCAGGCTGCAGAGGTTTTGTCTGCTTGCATAGCGAGGTTAGTCAGTGGCTCACTCAAAATTTTACAAAAACAGTTGCTATGTGTTTTTCAATTAAAAAACACAATTTAGAACAAAAATGTCAAATACATTTGCAAAATGATAGAATACAATCTGTAACTCAATTCAAGTATCACAACTAAAATTTGATAAACATATTGAGAAAATATAAAAAACAATAAAACGAAACTTGAATTGTTTCAAATTAATTCGACATTACATTCCGCACCAGGCGGCCCTGCTGTACATGCATGCTATGATCTTCTCTCATATTTCATACTGCATGACAGCATGGGCCCAGGCAGCCCCCTCAGCTACAAAGCACATTGGTTCACTTTATAACCAAGCAATGAAAATTATGGATAGAAAACCAATTTGCTTTCATCACTGCCACATTCTTAGGAAATGTAATTTATTAAGTTTTGAAAGCTTCAGCGATTTATGTTTTCTCAAATTGTTATTCAAGTGTACCAATAAGTTGGCTCCTGAACCCCTGAGTACATTTACTCAGAGACTAAATAGCGGTAGAGTGACAAGGGGCTCCCTAAACCAAAATTGTAAAATCCCACAGCGCAGAACATCTTTTGGTACATCAGCCTTTTCATTCAGGGCTTGTAAACTATGGAACTCACTGCCCACAGAGATTAAGATCATTTCTGAGTTTAAAATGTTCACCTTTAGGCTTAAGGCATGGCTGAAAGCAAACCAAAACTGTACCCATGTAAATGTCTGAGCGTGAATGAGTTTCAATTAGTACAATTGCATTGTGTACCCTTCGAATTAGTTCTTAGAATGCGTGTGTTCTGAATGTGTGTTTTTCTTATCTGTATTTTTTAAATTGTATATTGTTTTTATTATGTGCTATTGTAGAAAGGCCCATCCAGGGACGGGAGTTGAAAATTAGCTCTTGCTATAAACTCTATGTGCATCACATCAGCTGCAAACTTTGCTCTGTAGCTATGTTTAACTGCATTGTCCCTGTCAAATAAACTAATAAATAAATGAAATCACTGTTATGTAGTTCGTATAATGTCATGGCAAAGTGTGCAGACAAAATACAACTTTTACACACATTAAGCAAAAATCCGATACACTTTCTAGATCTGACATGATCTTATCTACTGCACACAATAGGTGATCTTTTTCCACACTTTTTAGGCCGAGTGAAAGATTAAATGCCACCCGCACTCACAAGTAACCAGTCTTGTGCCGGCTGGAATACAGAGTTGTCTATGGTCCATGTTGTATTTGTATTTATAGTGTTTACGCTCATTTTTATTATTAATGTATTGTAATAGTTACAATTTATGCAAGCTAGCTAGACTAGGACTTTAGCAATTTGCGTACATCAACTACAGTAGAAAGAAAGTATCAGACAAACGTTGACGTGTACTAAACTTTTATTATATTACTCAAAATCTCTGCAAATCAATCGCTAGATTATGACTAGCCACTACACATTTACTGTATGGCTAGCGAGTGGCTGCCAGCCAGCATTTCAACGTTGGATGTCAATCGTGTGCCGGGTGAGCTAGCTAGACTATGCAGCTAGCACAGAAGAAAGTTACGTAATGTGACAAAACTGAATTACAAAAGTACAAACGACACACCGGTACGCCGACAACTTCGGCAACCCTGCGCCAGGCATAATTTTTTTGTTAACGTCTCTGTAACCGAACAGAGACATATCATACAGTACTGGGTGAGCGGACACACAGACGATGAGTTGCTCTTCCATCTTGAAATTGTCAAACCTAGAAAAGTTTACCATGACCAACAGTTGCTACGTTACAGGAAACAAGAAATCAATCCGATTGGCCAACGCTAGCGTTTTCACGCTCCTCATTTACATAAAGTTCTGAAAATCCAACTTGCTCTGCTCCGCTCCGCTCGCCTTCCCACAATGCCCTACGCGAGCGTCAACGCTGGTTTCATTGAAAATGAATTGGAAGCCGACGCCCCGCGCCACCCGCTACGCTGCAGTGTGAATGCACTGTAAAGGCCTAATTATGCTTCTGCGTTTTTCGAAAAACGCAGAGGAGGGAACGCCCTCGTCTCCGTGGAACGCCCTCGGAGAGCTTTTGACGGATTGACGTGCACCTCCTGAATTTTCTAACTATACGTCGAAATTACGCAGAGCGACGGAGAGCGACGGAGACCCCCTTGGCTGTGATTGGTCCGTATTAAGAAGTCAGGGGCGGGGTTGCCGCTATGGGTTGCCGTGACCAACAAGACCAGGGGTGGGGAACGTCCGACCTGCGGGCCATATGCAGCCCGAAAAATCATTTGGTCCAGCCCGCCATGGCATTGCAGTGCATGCACCATATTATTAGGTGCATTATTCGTTGGCAGCAGCACTATTTTAATATGTGGAAGAGGACCGTGGAGGCGCTCAGTGTCGCGTTCTTGCAAATCAAGCCCCAATACGTTGTTGGTTTGGGCTAAACCCGGAATGTTTACAACGTCTGGCTCCGCGCCTGATTAACACTCGGATCGATAAGCAGTCTCTAAAATGGTAGCAATATAAAAACATATACGATCCCTTTCCGTAATCATAATAACCCCCCAGAAATGTTCACTGCACACCCAGTCAAAGCAGGCTGCCCTTCCAGCTAGCATCACAAACATCACCAAAGAGATCGAAGCAGTTTTTACAATTCATATTTCAGCTAAACAGTACATGTAAATCGGCATTTGAATTCAAATGTGACGAGAAATGGGCAGTGTAGTCGATGAAACTGTGCATATTTTATTGATGAAACGGCTCATTTGTAAATTTGCTCCGAGCTTTCGATAACCTATAGCTAGCATCGCAGTGCAGCGCCACCTACTCTTCTGGCGGTGAATTGTTTTCAGCACCCACAGCCTACGGAGAACTATAAACGAAGTCTATCCGTGTGTATCCGTGCGTATCCGTGAGCCCGCCCACCCGAAAACGGAGACGCAGAAGCATATTGAGGCCTTAAGACACAAAATACAGCCTGTTCCCCACACCCTGTGTGAGACACAAGGTTTAAACCTCAGCAAACTTCTAAGTTCATAAGACATAACTTTAATAAGCACAATATATAATGTTAATAAGCACAATATATTCTTTAAGACATGCATCCTTAAAGTTTAAAGTTGTACGAACATTGTTCCTGTTGCCATATCCACTAGTGCACAGTGCCTGTGATGCATTGGGTGGTTAAGATGCCACACATACTGATAACTTGAACTAGCCTATAGATAATGATAGCCCTTGATAGAATTGGTGGCACACAGATGTCTGGAATTACAGAAAGTGCAGTGCCCGTGATGAAGCTGGTGATGACAGTTGATGTATTATACTTTAATGTATTGTAGCCTACATTCTTTACTTGACAAAAAATTGCAGATAAGCTAAATGCGTAAAGTTTGGGGAAATGTATAGGCTCATCTTAAGTGCCTCATTACCCCAATCAATCAGATCACATTTCTTTAAATGTGCCTGCTGGCAGTAGGCTTAATGGATATAATCATCGAATGAGATCTTAGCGAAAATAATGATCTCAACTCTTTCAGAATAAGTAGCTAGAGGCCAAAGAGTATATAATTGATACGAATTCATAGACACTAATGAGCATAGGCTATATCTACTGAAGGTGCTTATATCATGTCATATATGTGTATATGCATGTAGGCCTATGTCTAAATCCCTCTTTGATTTCATTGACTGGGACATGGCCAAGCCGTGGTTATAAGCGCCAAGTACACTTTTCTTACAGCAACGCATGCTGCGGCTTTGCCAGTGTTTTCTGCATTGCCTACACTGTATAAAAATGTACCTGACGCAAAAAACCTTAAAGGGGTCATTTACTGGGTTTTTGGGGTATTTCACACTGTTCCTTAGGGTCTCCGAATAGGGTATGTAACATTGGTTGGGCTGAAAATGTCCCGGGTGCTGTTCTATGCCCTCTTTTACATCCATCATTTTTTCCCCGGGAAAAATCGCTAGGTTTTGGTATGCTAATGTGTATTTTGATGAGCTGTGCGCTGATTGGTTGGTTTACAAAGAGCGAAGCTGCGGAGCAAAGACGGCCAACAGCACTCACTGAAACAAGAAGGTGGAGACTTGAAATAAAAACGTACAAATAAATCTATTGTGTCTACACAACACTGTTTTCAACAGATTGACTAGATATCATTTGAAATGATTACGGTAGTTTCCACTTCTGTTGTCGAAGCAAACAGAATCGCCTTAGGCGGGTAACGTTAGCACTACAGCTTAGCAAACAAACTATCGTGATTCAACTCAGCTTCAGTTAGCTCTAGCTATCTTGCTGAAAAATAGATCTGGAAAAACATGCATGTGAATTGTAGATTTACATAACAACACAGGTTATTTATTTGAATGAAGCTATGAAGCTGTTGCTGAAAAGAGGTGCGTTCCGACCTTAGTTATGTTCATCACAACCGCAGTATGATTTTGTCGGTAACAGTTATTAGCAATGCTAACGTATCCTGTATCTAGCACAGCCTTTCTCCAGTTATTTCGAATAGATAATCTAGACAGGCGTCAGCATAATGCTAGACTGCTTTTGTTTTCTGGCTATTTTTTGGGAAGCTTCCCTTCTAATGCCGACTACAGCTAGTCTAGCTAGTCATTTGCTAAGTAAGGTATGTTGATGTGTTTAGAAACGTAGCGCCGCTACCTCGGACTGGGCAAGAACACCAGTGAGTGGGCTGGTCTGGATGTACATTTTGGGGCGTGACAAAGACACAGACCAGAGCCAATTGAATTTGGCTTTTTCAAAAAACTACCGTTTTACAGCTAGATTTTTTCTTTTAGAGATTTGCATGGGAAAAAAGTGTCAATGGACTTTGAGGTTCACTGTATGTTCATTTTACCCACCGAACTGTCGTTATTCAACTATGACAAGGTAAAATCGGTTTTGCAATCAGTGACCCCTTTAAAGGTAATTTGACGTGGGATGGAGGGAAAGGGATGGATGACTGGGAACCACTGAAACATTAACCCCATGTTTCTTGTTCCAGGGTCCAGAAACATCGACTACCAAGTGCAAGGTGAACAACTTTCCTCAGGACCTATTCTTCTCTCTGAACCTGAATAAAATGTAAGTCTTAATTTGTGGCTCAAAAGTATTTTCTCACTTTACCATTTCACTTCTGGAGAGATGTACTGTTTAATTGGATTACGTACAACACTTTATATCTATGGTTGTTGGTAGTGGTGAAGAGCTCAAGCGGAAATGACTGTATCGCCACTAGTTGTAATGAAAACAACGCCACGTATCGGACTGGGATATTACATGCTTTCGGCCAGTAATTCTATTTATTCACTGCCATGTATATTCGGCTAATGCAGTTGCCCCCAAAAATGGCATTATCCGAATAAAGCTAGATTCTAATTAATACCATGTAAGCGCACTGCAGCTCTCCCTTTTAGGAGGTGTAGCTCAAGTCTGGCTTTGGTTTGCTGAAGTTGGGAAAGAGTGATTTGTTCTTCTGCCAGATTAATCTGTACTTCTGCTCTTATAAATTACATGATACAAATTTTGTTCCTGAAATCAACCTTGAATCCACCCTTCTGCTGTGGTATTCAGTTGGTAATGACATTTATGGCTGTTGTATGGTTCGGCAGATATATATAGTTGTGCGTCATCCGCATGGAAATATATATTATGTTCTCTGATTATTTACATTTACATTACATTTATTCATTTAGCAGACGCTTTTATCCAAAGCAACTTCCAAGAGAGAGCTTTACAAAAGTGCATAGGTCACTGATCATAGCAACGAGATATCCCCAAACATTGCAGGTAGTTAGACATGAAGCATACATTGTGAAAACCAAAATTAAGTGCCAAAGGGAAGAATCATAAGAGCATGTAGTTAAACAAGTTACAATTAAACAACATGGACCTCAAAAAAGTGCAAGAGTACCTGTACCTGTAGAAAAGCAAGCAACAGTAAAATATTTCACAGCGAGCACAATACAGGTGCTTGTCATATAATTATAATATTCTCAATTTATAATGCAGATTTCAATTTCCAACAGGACTTGGCACCTGCACACAGTGCCAACCTGGTTTAAGGACCATGGTATCCCTGTTCTTAATTGGCCAGCAAACTCGCCTGACCTTAAAACCATCGAAAATCTATGGGGTATTGTGAAGAGGAACATGGGGGGGATGGGATTTTCGTTGTCAGTTATAATCATCAAATAATCATCAAAATTTTAAAAAAGAAAAATTTGAATATATCAGTCTGTGTGTAATGAATGAATCTAATATACACTTTTCACTTTTTGAATGGAATTAGTGAAAGAAATCAACTTTTTGATGTTATTCTAATAATATGACAAGCACCTGTATTTTTAAATCAGTTACAACTAACCAACAAGAGCAGTAAGTCTCTAAGTAAGAGTCATTGTGATCCTGGAGGAAACTAACATCATGTCCAGCTAATCTTTCCTAGGTACCGTTTATTCCCGGAACAAGTGTGTCTTGAGCCTTTTCTTGAAGGTGGGGAGACAGTCAGTGTCTCTGATGGAGGTGGGGAGTTGATTCCACCACTGGGGGGGCCAGACAGGAGAAGAGCTTGTGTTGGGACCGGGCGGTCTTGAGCGGTGGGACCACCAGACGGTTGTCAGAAGAAGACCGTAGGTGGCGGGTGGGGGTGTAAGGTTGGAGGAGAGACTTGATGTAGTCGGGTGCAGTCCCGTTCACCGCTCTGTGGGTCAGCACCAGGGTCTTGAATCTGATACGGGCCGTGACGGGTAGCCGGTGAAGGGAGATGAGGAGCGGGGTAACATGGGAACGTCTGGGTAGGTTGAAGACCAGGCGGGCCGCTGCGTTCTGAATCCTCTGGAGAGGGCGGGTTGCGCATGCTGGGAGCCCGGCGAGCAGCGAGTTGCAGTAGTCCAACTTGGAGAGGACAAGTGCTTGGATCAGCAGCTGGGTGGAATGCTCAGACAGGTATCTCCTGATCTTCCGGATGTTGTAGAGGGTGAACCTACAAGACCGGGAGACGGCAGCAATGTAGGCTGTGAGGGAGAGCTCGTCATCCATGGTAACCCCGAGGTTCCTGGCAGAGGATGAAGGGGTCACCGTCGCATATCCCAGGGTGATTGAAAAATCGTGGGAGAAGGACGCTTTGGCCGGGATGATGAGAAGTTCGGTTTTGGCGAGGTTCAGCTGGAGGTGGTGCTTGGTCATCCAGGTGGAGATGTCTGTGAGGCAGGCCTCAATCCTAGCTGAGATCCCCGGATCGGTCGGGGGGAACGACAGGTAGAGCTGGGTGTCGTCAGCTTAGCAGTGGTAGGAGAAGCCATGGGAGGTGATGATTGGTCCAAGCGAGGTGGTGTACAGGGAGAAGAGGAGGGGGTCCAAGGACGGAGCCCTGTGGGACACCAGTGGAGAGCTGGCGGGGGCCAGACACTTTGCCTCCCCAGGAGACCTGGTAGGATCTTCCGGGCAGGTAGGATGAGATCCACTGAAGAGCAGTGCCAGTGATGCCCATCTCAGAGAGTCTGGCGAGCAGGATCTGATGGTTAGCCGTATCCCAGGGCCCCTAGCTGACTTTGTGGAGGAGCTGGACATGCTCCTCAGCGCCCTCCCGGATGATGGAACACCGCTGATACTTCTTGGGGACTTCAACATCCATCTCGATGGAATGCAGGCTGTTGACTTTAAGTCTCTCCTGACCTCCTTCGACCTGACGTTGCTCAACACACCAGCAACCCACCAGGCAGGAAAACAGCTGGACCTCGTCCTGACACGTAACTGTATCACTGACCTAACCTCTGTAACCCCACTACACATCTCTGATCACTACTTTATCCAATTCTCTATCTCTCTCCCTCCAACTCTTCCTACCTCCCCTCCCCTCGTAACTTTCAGACGCAATCTCCGCTCCCTATCCCCCTCACACTTCTCCTCCATTGTAACATCCTCCCTCCCTCCTATTAACGAGTTCATGTCCCACCCCACCGACACTGCCACTAACATGCTGTTATCCACATTAACTGAATCACTGGACACCCTCTGCCCCCTGTCAACTAGGCCTGCGCGATCTTCTCTCTCCTGCCCGTGGCTCACTGATGTTATTCGTGAAGAACGTTCCACCCTTCGAGCGGCTGAGAGGAGATGGCGCAAAGCTAACGACAGTCTAGACCTTGATAAGTATCACTCCCTCCTCAAATCCTTCTCTGCCCATATAACTGATGTTAAAACTCACTACTTCTTGAACAAAATTAACTCTGCCTCAAACCCTCACAAACTTTTCTCTACCTTCTCCACCCTTCTTAACCCACCTCCCCCACCCCCTCCCTCCACTCTGACAGCAGACGACTTCTCTTCCTTCTTTGAGAAAAAAGTTGCTGACATTAGCAGTCGGTTCCCTGAACCAACCTTTCCTATTCACTCACCCTCTATGACTGACCCTACTAAATGTCTCAACTCTTTCTCGGCCCTATCTGAGGCAGAGATCTCTGACCTCATTCTCTCTCATTGCCCCACCTCCTGTCCCCTTGATCCAGTCCCCTCCCCTCTCTTTCAAACCATCTCTCCCTCCATCATAACATTCCTTCTCCATGTCCTCAACTCTTCTCTTACTTCCGGCACTTTCCCCTCTGCCTTCAAACAGGCCAGAGTTAGACCCCTACTCAAAAAACCCTCCCTTAACCCAGCTGTCCTCCAGAACTACAGACCGGTATCACTTCTACCCTTCTTTTCTAAAACAATTGAACGCGCTGTATCTAACCAACTGTCAAACTTTCTCACTCAGAACAACCTGCTTGACCCCCACCAATCGGGCTTCAAGACGGGCCACTCCACTGAAACTGCCCTCCTTTCGGTCACCACGGCCCTCCAGTCTGCCAGAGCGGCCTCGAGGTCATCCGTCATCATTCTGCTGGACCTCTCTGCAGCATTTGATACGGTTAACCATCAGATCCTGCTCGCCAGACTCTCCGAGATGGGCATCACTGGCACTGCACTTCAGTGGATCTCGTCCTACCTGTCGGGAAGATCCTACCAGGTCTCCTGGGGAGGCGATGTGTCTGACCCCCACCAGCTCTCCACTGGTGTCCCACAGGGCTCCGTCCTTGGACCCCTCCTCTTCTCCCTGTACACCACCTCGCTTGGACCAATCATCACCTCCCATGGCTTCTCCTACCACTGCTAAGCTGACGACACCCAGCTCTACCTGTCGTTCCCCCCGACCGATCCGGGGATCTCAGCCAGGATTGAGGCCTGCCTCACAGACATCTCTGCCTGGATGACCAAGCACCACCTCCAGCTGAACCTCGCCAAAACCGAACTCCTCATCATCCCGGCCAAACCGTCCATCTCCCATGACCTCTCAATCACCCTGGGATCGGCAACGGTGACCCCTTCATCCTCTGCCAGGAACCTCGGGGTTACCATGGATGACGAGCTCTCCCTCACAGCCCACATCGCTGCTGTCTCCCGGTCGTGTAGATTCACCCTCTACAACATCCGGAAGATCAGGAGATACCTGTCTGAGCACTCCACCCAGCTGCTGGTCCAGGCACTTGTCCTCTCCAAGTTGGACTACTGCAACTCGCTGCTCGCCGGGCTCCCAGCATGCGCAACCCGCCCTCTCCAGAGGATTCAGAATGCAGCGGCCCGTCTGGTCTTCAACCAACCCAGACGCTCCCATGTTACCCCGCTCCTCGTCTCCCTTCACTGGCTGCCCGTCACGGCCCGTATCAGATTCAAGACCCTGGTACTGACCTTCCGAGCGGTGAATGGGACTGCACCCGACTACATCAAGTCTCTCCTCCAGCCCTACACCCCCTCCCGCCACCTTCGGTCTTCCTCTGACAACCGTCTGGTGGTCCCACCGCTCAAGACCGCCCGGTCCCAACACAAGCTCTTCCCCTGTCTGGCCCCCCAGTGGTGGAATCAACTCCCCACCTCCATCAGAGACACTGACTGTCTCCCCACCTTCAAGAATAGGCTCAAGACACACTTGTTCCGGGAATACAACGGTACCTAGGAAAGATCTGCTGGACATGATGTTAGTTTCTTCCAGGATCACAAGGACTCTTACTTAGAGAGCTGCTACTCTTGTCGGTTAGCTCTAACTGATTAAAATGATTGTACTCGCTGTGAGGTAGTTTACTGTTGTTTGCTCTTCCACAGGTGCACTTTTAGATTCATGTTGTCCAATTGTAACTTGTTTAACTTCATGCTCTTACGATTTTTACCTTTGGCACTTATTTTTTTTTCACAATGTATGATTCATGTTTGACTACTTGCAATGTTGGGGATATCTCGTTGTTATGATCAGTGACCTATGCACTTTTGTAAAGCTCTCTCTTGGAAGTCGCTTTGGATAAAAGCGTCTGCTAAATGAATAAATGTAAATGAAATGTAAATGTAAATGTATCAAATGCTGCAGAAAGGTCCAGCAGGTTTACTACATCAGAACTTGATGACGTAACTCGTTGTATTCATTAGATTGAGTAAAAAATAAAGAAGCCAATGTCAAAATTTCCAATCAGTATCTAGTTTTGATTGCTGTTACCAAGACTTGTTCTGCTTAAAAAGCATCAAACTCCAGTCTGCTGTTTTTATACCTTGGTTCTACATTGGCCAGTCTTGAAGCCTGATTGGTTGGGGTCTAGTAGGTTGTTCTGAGAGATAAAGTTTGACAGTTGGTTAGATACAAGTTCCATTTTTTCAACGAAGGGTAGCAGTGATACTGGTCTGTAGTTCTGGAGGACGGCAGGATTAAGGGAGGGGTTTTTGAGTAAATGGTTTTTCAGTTCTTCGTTTTGATGCAACTTTTCAACTGTGAGGCTGCTGTATAGCCTTTCACCATTCCCTCTTGCAGGGGAAATGAGAAGAGAACCGTTCCATTATACATTTCACTCTTTGTTTTTTGAAGTGTAAATGACCAGCAACAAATGTGTGCTTTTAAATCTATGCAATATTCATGAATAATAAGTATGCATTTTTAAAATGAGTGTAAAATTGTAGTAAAAAATCTGACCCATCTGCAACCGACGCAAGCACACCCCACACTTTCCCCAGAAATTGTACCCTCTCTAGTTTACAATTATATTAGTAAAGCAAATAAACAAAAAGCAAACCCCCCAAAATTGTTAACATACTTATTACTAATAACAGCACAATCAGACCAATCTGATAATGCATCAACATTAACAATACATTTCCCATAGTAAATTGAACAGTATACACTTGAAGGTATGGGAGAGGAACACCCCCACCCCCTTCAAAAGTCCTATTTTTAGGTCTGGTATATCAGAGAAGTGAAGGCGAAAAGTGTGTGTGTGTGTGTGCAAGGGGTTCGGTTTCAGTGTGTTCCCAGCATGTACAGGAACTGAGAGAAAGAAGGAAGACCAAGTGAGGAGTTTGGAAGTCAAAGCTGTTTGGCAAGCCCAGTCTCTGCAGTTTTTGCACTTAAATTCATTATACTTTGAAATAACTCTTAAGGTAGAACTGGTAAAGCAAACAAATAAAACAAATAAAAGTGCTTGCTCCAATGGAAAAGTCTACAATGTCAATGGCACTGGAAACCCAGGCATCAACTGAGATTAAGCAAGACTATCTTACCACATCCACCAACTACACTGCCATTCTGAGCAGAAATGAAGCTGTTAAGGATGCGAAGAGGCTGAAGAACTTCTTGGAATTGCGTGACAAATATGTGAGAAAGAAGGTGCTGTTTGAGGACCCTCTGTTCCCAGCAAATGACTCCTCTCTTTCCCCTACTTGCAAATTCCCACTCAAAATTGAGTGGAAGCGCCCATCGGTGAGTACCTGAATTGTATTTTGCAAATGGCAAATAATCGTCAGGAGCCTGCCAGGAGCCTATTTAGCAGTAAACCATGCAGCATCTTAAAGAATAAATGCACTAGTATTGAGGGGGATCTACCTGCCAGACCAAAAGACAGCATATTAGAAATGATAGAAAATACTTTTATTTACTCACCAATAAGACACTGGGAGTGTTTATGCTGAATGTCTATCAGGACATAGTTGTGGATTATCACATTCTAGACTTGCAGGCAGCTGACTTTCCTCAACAGGCAGGATTTGCAATCCTTTGGGCAATAGACAGGAAGCTGATAGTAGGAGATCTGGGATAACCAGTCACACAATGATCAGTGTTGTCAGATAGTGTCCTTAACCAGGCTTTTCCTTTGGTATACGGTATACCAGTGTGGTTTTTCCAGTTGGCCACATTAGTATGACATTAGTCAAGACATATAGTATAGTGTTTATCTGTGATGAAAACAACATGGAAGATTTTTGACAGCCAAGTTGGAAAACAATGTCGAAAGGTTCCAACCAAAGAGTTTTAGTCAGAGCTAAATCTAGCCAACGATTTAGCCAATTTGCTTTCCTGTCCCTAAGTGACTTCTCAACTTCAGCTTCTCAGTCACAGCTGACATGAGTGCTGCCAACTCAACAAAATACCATTTCACTGATCCTATCCAATAAGAAATGTACTGCTTATGCTATCATTTAGGAGACTGTAATGGCTTTGGCTTCTTACATACAAAGACTTGATAATAAACTTCACATAGTATTCACAAGATTGTTAATCAATTAGCCATAAGGTTGATCAGTCAGCTATTGGTCAGATGTATGATTTGGGACATTTCAAAAGCAGAGTTTTGGCAGAGTTTCATGGTGTGAAGAAATGATCCGTTGCAAGTGCTGACTCACAAGTAAAAACGAATTGAAACCTAAGCATATTTCTAATTGACACATTTCTAATTGATTTGTTGCCCAGACACCTGTCATTCACAAGTCCCCACTCTGGTACAGTAGCACCCCCGGCTGTCATAGGTCAAAAGTCAGTGGCCTGTGGGCTGAATTAATTTAGCCCAAGCAGCAAATCAAGGGGGTGTACCTCAAAACACACATTATACACACTATGAAGATGAATGGTAGCTGATGCATTTGGGCTGGAAAACGTAAGCATATATATATATTTTTTTTTGTGGCTATTTGGTGTTGCTGCTCTCGGTGCCACCAACATTTTAAACAATCTGTTGTAAGGTTTTTTTTTACAATGATTTTCTCAACTTTATTATAAAAGATAAGGAGGGCTTAGCCCTGTTAGCCCATTTATACCAGCTGCCCCTGCCTATTGCTACCATGAACATGATCCAATCTAATGACCATAATTAAATGTAATATCTAATTCAGACCTTATCTTGTAAATCAGGTTCAAATGTAAACTCACTTTTGAGGAGTTTATCGTATCTGGCAAAAATGGCAAAGACTCTGAGAAGGGTCATCGCTATATTAATATCATGTTTCTGGGTCTTGAATACTCCATGGATTCTGACTAGCAACAGGTGCTTGCAAAAAAAAGATCCACTGCAGTTGCCTTGGTTGCACATGCTACATACTCTTCTGTGCAGAGAGGGCAGCTGGCCCGAGGTCGACACAGCAGTAACGCTCAAGTTCCCTTCTCCTTTTTCAACTGCAATGCAATGGTTTGCTCATTACGGACGACAAATAATGCAGTCCACTTCAGGGGGAATACATTATGTGCCAGGCTACACATAATATGTTGTGCCAGCCCCTCCTCATGTTCTTTATAGAGCTAACACTGTTGGCATGAGTGGCAAACATAACTGCACATAAAGGATTTAGCTATCTCTAAATGGAAAAATACTAAATATCAATTCCTATGCTATTTACCCAGCTATATTTGTTCACATGTATTAAGGTGTTGCAAAAATAGATTACCCTACATCCAATATATTGTATGAAAATGATCTACGCCCAAAACAAACTTCAATCATTAAGCTAATGTACCGTAATGCAGTAAAGCGTATGATTGTGTCACTATTATGCTTTTATGTGCCAAGGCATTACCTGTATGGAAGAAAGTCGACCATTTCCACCAATAACAGAAAATAATGAGGCTCTGGGATTGAATTGGGGCCAAACAGCGAAGCTGCAAAGCCACCTATTGTGTTTCTACCTTTTCTTATTATTAGTGGCCAAGCAGCAAAGCTGCCCCATACTTGTAATGCCACCTGGATTTAAAACACTTTTGTTGTTGTTCTGGTTTTAATGAATATGTTTTCAGGAAATTTGTGACAACCCCCAGTTCATCATTGATGGAGCCAATAGGATAGACATCTGTCAAGGAGACCTTGGTAAGTCTTATGCTTTACTGTGATTAAAAGCTGAAGCTTCATGCATGCACTGATAATACATGCATACTGAACGTCAGCATGTAAATTAGAACAGCTACCATTAAACTGTGAAAACTCTGCTTTGAGGTGTTATGTTCTGTAATAATCCTTGAATAAAAACAGAAAAGGGAATCATGTAGAATATGAAACAAGACAGTTAGTAATTGTAGGAGGTTTAATTTTTTGCCAAACAACCAAAACGATTCCCCAATGTTTAAAGGAAGATGGGTAAACTAAACAGGATATTAACATTACTCAAATAATGCCAATGCCAATACCAATGGAATTGATTTGGGTTAAATCAGAACAAGATTGGTCAAAGTGAGTTAAATGAAATATATATTAAATAACATTTCAAATAAATGAAAACAGTTACAGGGCAAACATGTTACAAAGTTAAGGTTTACAATCTTACCTACTCTACCTTGATTACAGCTAAAGCAAAACATTGAGACAACTGCACACTAAGACAATTCTCAACTTAAAAAAAGAGAGCTGTAAATCAGAGAAAGAAAGCAGGAGGTGAGCAAGGTGAAGTAGTAGGAGAAGCCAGAGCTCAGGAAAAGTCCTCAAGAAATCAAGAATTCACAGAATAATGCTTCACAATTCCCTTTATACCAAACTATTATCTGTGTAGAACAACCAATCAGAACACATCTGCAACCGGTGGTTAAGATGTTGGTTGATTCGGTGACACATTGAGATTCTTGGAATTATAGACAGAATGATATTCCCATCGTGGCTCTCGCTCGTGCAGTATTATTTGGTCCTTTGCATTATTTTGTACAGTTTATTGCCTACGTCTGGGGTTTCAACCGGGGGTCCGCGGCCCCCTGGTGGTCTGCGGAGGCATTGCAGGGGGTCCACGACACAAGCCTATTATGATTCAAAAATATATACAAATTCGCTTTGATATTTCAACACATTTCCAGATTACTCTTTAATATCGTGAACAATATCTAAAATAAGAACAAATTGTCTTAAATAATATAAAGCTGATGAAACCGGCTTGGGGTAAACTGCCAGTAGTTTTCTCCTGTGCATGACAACAGTGCACACAAACACAGATTATTTGAACTAGAGATGCACAGTGCCCTTGATCAAATTGGTGGCACACACACACAGAGATTCTTGGAATGACTGTAGATAGGGCACAGTGCATGTGATAATGTCGGTGACACACAGATTTATGGAATTATATAGTGCATGCCCGTGATGCAGCTGGTGATGACAGTTCTTCTCAGTGGCTTTGGTACCTATATTTCTCAGATCACAATTGAAATTCTCTGTCATCTCTGAAGTACTTCTTCAACTTCCGCATTACTCCTTCTCATTATTTAAACAAATTTTGTTCAACATTTATTAGCTAATTCCCTGGCCTGAATACATCCACGGCAAACATTTATCATATTCTCATATATATATCCTTTACATACTATTTGAAAAGAAAAGTTCCCGCCTTATAATGCATCTTGACAGTTTGGATGATTTGAAATGGTCATTTATTATCACACTAGCATTTAATTATCACAGCAAACAATTATACTGCACTGAACACTGTACGATGTTGGCCACAATGTGGTCGTCTGAGACCATTTTGTAGTTTGAGAATCCTCAAAGATTCTTAAAATCCTAAAAGATTCCTATAATCCTAGAATAAAATCCTAGTCTTTGATCGCTAGTTTAATATGTCCCCCGATGAATGGCCGTTGTGATCAAATTTAGCCTCCGATTAAATTCTGACAGGGTTAGAAGATGTTCTTCTCCTACAACGATTGTCAAATCAAAAACCAATAGGAATGCAGAACCTGATGACGAACTTAGTGGGTTAGGGTTAGGGTGAGCGGCTGTACTTTTTGGAGCTCGTCATTACTAGTCCAAATATCTAATTTGACGTTGTTGATTGGCCAATTTATATAATTAGAATGAAAGCACAAACAATTATGAAGCCTGCTAAATTGAAACTGGACCTCAAAGGTCATAAATTGTTGCCTGCCATCAAAAGAACAGAAGAAAGTAGTGAAAAAGAGCATGGCTATGCAATGGATGCAACAATGCTAAGCAAGAGGGAGTGTGGTATTTACAAAACTATATCCCCCCCAAAAAAATAGTTCGATTCTCAAACCTGGCTCATACTACTAGCTTTTTCATAGAATCATTTTTCGTTTCAATCATTTGAAACCAATCCGAAATGGGTAAACTAGCACCCCATTTATTTGCTTACGTCAAGAAAGGTTGCCTGGAAACGTGTTCGCGGATACTAACAGGGGACGAGCACAAAAGGGAACATCAGCAAGTCGCTGATTTACCTGAGCTGAATGAGAACAAGGAGAAAGGACACATACATGACTGTTGTTTATAGAGTTTATTTCCGTTATTTTAAAGCATATTTAACAATTTTGTAGGCTTGAACGCTATTATTCTCATGGCATGACAAAACGTAATTATAGCCTAATATAATTAGTGATAATATCGTGGCATGTTACGGCGTCATTGTAAATAACATCTTATTCTGGAGCAAAGATGAATTAATCATGTCTGATAACCACAATATCGTTATGGTCGTTATATTGTTAGAACGTTGTCAGTTAACACCACAACGATGGCATTAACAATAAGCTAGTAATAGTCAGCAACACTCATCATCATTATAGGCTAATAATAGGTATAGGCTTAATTTAGCTTGCTTTGCCAAGCTAGAACAACGACGGAGCCAGATATTTCTTTAATCCAACACAATACTTAGCAGTCAAACTAAAAACACGAAGCAAAAAGAACAACCCATAGGCCGTATAATAGGCTACTACAGTATTAATAGTATTGATTTTCGTAAATTCACATTTATCTGCTTCTTGATCGGATGATGGAGGAGGTGATTTACGTTTTACATTTGTGGATACGTTATTCGCTACTTCTGGCCTCGTTTTGAGCCTAGCATCAAATCAGTACCAAAAGTCACGTGGGTTAAATAAGTGCCAAAAAGTCACAAGTTCAGCTTTTTATAGCCCTACTATTTTGTCTTACAAATATGTAGTTAGAAAAAAACTCAAAGCCAAATCAAAATGTGATTGTTTGTGGACAGTTAATTACATTTGTGGATCTTGATTTACATTTGTGAAAAGCAATTTACATTTGCGGTGGGGTAGTGGGAAGAACAAAATAAGTTGTGGCCTGAAATTGAGCAAGCGAGGTGGGCTGGAAAACTGGCTTTCTTTGGAGGACCCTTCGCTTTCATAGACGGTCGACATACGCCTATTGGAAATGGCAGGTGAAATCATAGCCTGTTGGCTATTTAATGGTGGGAAAAGGTGAAAGGATGATGTAGCTCCTACCTAAGGTTAAGGTTTAGTTACTAGGTGGAGGGATAAAGCAAGTGTTACGGTTATTGTTTTTTTGTTGTTTTAGTGTTAAGGTTGAATGTTCCATTTTCGTTTGGTTCACTAAATGTTATGGGTCTGAGGGATATTGTAAAGAGAAAGGCAATATTTTTTATTTTGTAAGGGTTCAAAATCTCAGCGTTTGTTTTTGCAAGAGACTCATTCTTCTGAAGTGGATGAAGCTTTTTGGCGAAACCAATGGTGGGACAAGGTTTTCTTTAGTGACGGATCTAACCGTTCTGGGCATAATGTTGGAAAAATTGAAGATGTAACATAGTTATCCTGTATAAGAATGATTCTGTGTTCCAGTATTCCTTGTGTGCAAAGAGAGGCCTATCCCAAATCTGAACTCTGGGAAACACTAGGCTTACATAAACAATGGGACCTGGGCTCAATCACTATCTTTCTGGAGAGGCCATAAAAGAAGTGGGGGAGGCTTACAGGGGTCAAAGAGCACACATGCACACACTCAAACACACACGCACGCACACACACACGCGCGCCAGGTCTATGCAGAGGAGCCAATGAAGAAGAGCCATGGAACAAAAGATGCTTTGTCTTAGCCAATAAGCGTCTAGAGCGCCTTGTGTTTAAATAGCTAGCTAGCGCAACATGCTAGCGGACAAACTTGGAGCACAATGACGTGTGATGTTTTTGTCTCCTTGTGGCCGCAAGCAATAAAGCTTTCTTAACTTGTTCACTGACTGACTGTGCAATGCTTGATAGATTAATATTTCTGACACATATATATATATATATATATGGTTCTGGGGGTGTGGCGATATGTTTTAACAAGTGCCCTGGTGAAATTGTGACTCAGAGCTGATCAAGATGGACACTGGCTGATGGTGGTATTTAAAATGCAAAGTTTATTAACATGTTTGTCTCTCATTAAGTTCTCTCACAAATTTATGTAGTGGGTTATTGTAAATTGTGTGTGTATAAATGTTACGTTTTTGCATGTTCAACATAGATTTTAGGTCTAAAAATAAGTCTATGGAGCAAAACAACATTTGTCTCTTTCGCCTGATTGTCGTTGAGAAATCTCAGATTTGGTTGTAGTTTTTGCATGTTCAACATGGATTATAGGTCGAAGGTTGAATGAACGTGTACTTATGTCCTTTCGATTTCTTACAGGGTGAGTCTTTGTTTCCCATAACACGCTAGCATTCTGCTAATGAATGCTGATTGGTTAGTGATGGACTGACTACGACCAGAGATCCCGCTTGATGGCATCCGAAGTGGAATCATAATGTCAGAGCATTAGCAACATTAGAAACAACATTAGCAAGCCAAAATTCTTTTTAGCATGTGTATTGACAGGGGGAGCCTTATGGAAGTTTATTAGACTCTTTATTCAAATGGCCATGCATTTGTCAAATGGCAATTCAATATGCAAATGACAATGCAATCCGCAATTCAGTTTGTATTATTTTGAATGAAAATTTTAATGCACACTTATTGCATTGCATTTCACATTGACACGTTTTTTTCGACTCTTTATTCAAATGGTAGAACCGGTCCCGTATACGCCGTCTCCACCACAGTGAGCGCCCTGCTAATGCATGCAAAGTATATGTGCCTGATGTGATGCTAGTTAGGGACTTCCACGGTTAATTTCCACAAATTATTTTGGCGAAAAATCGTTTTTGGAGCTTGATGTAAAACAAACAAACATAGCCGTTTGTCCAATTGGCAGTAGCGGACGGATGGGCCGAAGCAAACGTAATTACCTTCACTAGATAATGTTAGATGTTGAGCTGTAGGCCTATTAGGCCCTACGTCTATTTTCGTGAGACAATCATTCAGATTGTACATGTAGCACGACATACAAATTGTATTCACCTTATTCCGGAAGTCGCGATGAGCGCGGCCATTCGCGTATTCTCATTTCCTGTTTGTATACTTTCCGCTTTAAAATAGTACTATAGAGCGTATTCACGTGACGTCACCATCGCAATCGCGCCATCTTGGGGTCCACTTGAAATGTCTGAAGAAGTTGACCCAGAGTGTCCGTTGTCAGACTATGCAAGAGGCCTGCAACCTCATGTCCTTCTGCGGTACAGAAGAAAGATTTCAGCGGTTGGAATCGATCCTTTTTTATTAAAGATGAGGAGTTAGATGCAGATTGCCTGCCGCCAGTGGAGGCGTCACACGACTCAAGCTGGCTCACATTTACGTTTTACTTGTCAATGCACAAAGGTCACTTGACCCCGATACCTTTAAATAGCCTGACCAAGTGATCGGGCAAAACTAGCCTGGCTAACAGAGGTCGCTTTCTCAGGAAAATGAGTAATGAAACAGGCTTGGTTAAAAAAATCCAATATGCTGGCTATCTTCAGCAGGCTTGTATCTACGTTAGGCAGTCCTCTCTGACTTTTCTGGAGTGAAATACACATTGTGCACACTGCCAGTGAGCGACGAGTCTGACTGAGGCTAATGGGGATGCAGTCTCACTCAAATTGCCAGTTTAAACAAATCACAAAAATAATCACACCAGCTGGCTAAAAGCAGAATTCCCATATCTCTTGAAAGCTGCCCTGCTCGACTTTTTATATGTCGAATTGACTGTAAAACTGTAAAATTACGAACTTTGTGACATGGCTGCGCTCGTGAAGACATGGCTGCCGCTAGTATATGTTGTCTGTACCGGGCGACAATTTCTCACTCAAATGTCAAGACTTTCGTGACCCAAATCAAAATTCTGATGCGACAGATCAATGGGGAATTGCTTTCTCTCTTTAAGGCTGTCCTCCTCTGACTTTTTGGTCATTAATGAGGCACAGTACCATAATTACAAGGCACTGAAATTGTGTCTCTTTCAGAATATGATGGTCAGAGCGGCATAAAACACAGCAAAACAATGCCGTACATGGACCCCAAGATGGCCGCCAAAGCTTGTTGTTATGGATAGGGGTCACGTGAGTGAATACGCCCTATAAGAGAACGTCTTAAACTAGCTTTGGTACACATTTAAGGCTACTAAAGATGCCCAGCGTCAACTGTGCAGTTAGTGGCTGCCATAACAACTGGAGAACGTTGAAAACAAAATCAGACCCTGTCTTTTGATTGTTTTGACCATGGAAAGAAGAGGTCCGAGTGCATCTAAATGTAATGTAAAGCTTTTGAAACAACGCAGCAATCAAATTAGTTAATAGATGCGTCTTTCTAATTGCCATTAGATACGAGGGAATATTACTTGTGCATTACTAGTGCACTCATGTAAGTTTTAACACGTTAAATAAAGCTTCTACCAAAGACCCTCGATTAAAAAGTTGTTACTATTTATTTTACAGCACAATTTGTGTAATTTGTCACTCACTACATTTGCAGTTTATGGCTAACAGCAAGCTTAAGCTTTCAAACAAGGTATAGCAAATATGCCCTGCAGTGAAATCGTTAGAACCATAGACATATATACATAGACGCACCCATTGTCTGCTTCAGAACGTTGCTGTGACGTGCGAACTCGCCGCCATCTTGGGGAGGTAAGGACTCACCATAGAGGTACTCATCTGTAAACAAACGCAAGTGAACGGTGGAGCTGTGGCTTTTCTGGTTAAAAAGCACTTCAGGGTTTTTCTTGCATAGAGAAGATGTGGGCGCGCGCCTATGCCGAATTCCCGAGCGCCTATGGCAAAAAAAGGTCCGCGATGGATGATTTTTTTTATTTCAAAGCTGTGTTCATCATGCGTGCAATGCATGTTAGCGAATATGTACTCAATAGTAGCCTATGTTTCAAGTAGGCTACAGCCGAACCCTCGTTCTGTTTTGATCAATTAGTAATCGAGTTGATAAGCCGATCAATACGCAACTGTGAGGTGCGCGAATGGACAGCCCAGCTAACACGGTTACGTTGCCTTTCCGTTGTCGCGACGTCATTTTCCCGACGTTGCGGCAACGTGAGAAGTGAAAGACGCCCTGAGGTAACGGCAACGTCATTTGGTGACATTAGGTGCGTTCGACATGACCTCGCTTCATGCAGCGCTGCAGCCGGCTGCAGGCAGCTGACTTGAAACAGTGAATTCTGGTTAGACTTTTTGTCCGACTTGAGACGGCGCCGAGGCTAGGTCACTGTGACGTAGCCATCAAAGTACCGTGAGATCGATTCGAGAACTGCCGGCTGTGTAGCCGAGCGCATTTTCTCAAGAGCAACTGCACGGCTTCAAATGACGACACAGCTATTTCATGATTGGCCAGACTCACACACGACAACTTTGACGCTTGTTTTGTAATTATTCTGACACCTTCAGTTTCGCCAATGCTCAAATCCGGACCAAACAATTTGATTGAATAAAACATTTGTTGAAGAAAGGGTTTTGGGCCACCTCTTCTACTAACGGAAAGACTAAGTTTCATTATAAATAAAGTAACGTAAGCAATCAGCGCTTGATCGGCCATGACTGACATCAACGCAGCAAACCACGAGAAGCTGGAATGTCCAACTTCACAGAGCCGTTTTCAACTCCTCCCCGACTGCAAGCGGCTACTCTCGCCGGTCGTTTCATGCAGCCGCAGTCCATGTCGAACGCACCTATTGCCAGTCCATAACCGCGACGTTGTCGCGACGTCATTTTCCCGACGTTGCGGCAACGTGAGAAGTGAAAGACGCCCTGAGGTAACGCCGTCTTTCACTAAATAATAATGCTAAATAGCCTACATTTCAAACCTTTAAGTAATAACATGCCCCATTCAATTTCTGCAAATACATTTACTTAAAACAATTTCTGTAAAGAATACTCACCTTTGAATTTAACCGTGGGGTGAAAGACGAATGGAATTTTGAAAACCCCTGCTTCAGCGAGTCGGACATGCACACGCCGTTGGGTACGACTGGTAACCAATGCTTTCCTAACTTGAACATTGTAGTAAGCCCTTTCACACACAAATCAGTAAAGCTATTTAGAAGAACCAATTTTATCTAGTTGATATGGCAAATGAACATGCAAAGATCAGCGCCAAAACTCCCCCTAGCGAGGACGTCCATATGAATGTCCATGACGCTCTGAGGGATTTAGCTGCCTCTCCGAAAACACGCGTGACTGCCAGGCTGTAGAAGAACATTCGTTTAGCCATTCTCTGGTTTAGCAGCTCGTTAACTTCTGGGAGATAGCTAGCTAACTTGAAATGCCAGAAGCAAAGAAGCTAGGGTGATAACTATTTACTAATTTAACATTGTCATACAAAACAACATTGTATGTACACAATCATATATGCTGATATTATTAAGTACATATATTTTCGGAAACAGTAGTCTGTAGTTAGCATACCCTCTGTTGCCCGGGCGACATGCGACACATACGACAGCGGTCTGTGACACATCTGTTTTCAATTGTTAAAATAACCATTCCTCACAAATAAATGTTTGTTTTGGTATTTATTAGACATGACATTGCAAGTCAACGATTTGTAATGCCACAAGCAAAGAGTGATAGCTAACTATTTACTCATTTAACATAGTGATATGAAACACTATTTTGAAATGAAGGCAGCTAAAATATGATAGCTCTATACTGTACGCTGATATTAGAGCTAAGCTAGTATAGATCTTAGCTAGTAGCTATAGATGCTTTCCTAACTTGAACATTGTAGTAAGCCCTTTCACACAAAAATCAGTAAAGCTATTTAGAAGAACCAATTTGATCTAGTCTATGACATTAAGGTGAACAATTTCAAGTCTTATTTTTTACAGTGTGTAGAAATACAATAGCCTATATATTACTATGCAATAGCTGTAGTTGCTTTCACAAGCAGATTCTGATGTATTCCTCAATTAGATTATAAGACAAATAGCCTATTCGTCCCAAAATGGGGAAATTCGGCATAGGTTTGCTAAGGAAGAACTGTAATATTCTGTGATGTCTTTGAAAATGAAACTCGTATAAGAGTCGCTTTTCCTTTTGATCACATTTAACACTTATTACAAAATGATAAGGCTAGGCTACAATTCAGTATTTTATTTATTAAAGCTACGTTTCTGCATATGAGAAAACATTCTGGGGGTGAGTTGCACATGAAGCATGCATTGTCTAGCTACATACATGCTGGAACATTTAATATTGTGTGTGATTGAAATTAATGTAGTCCTACATTACAAAAGCCCAGTTCAGTGTGATCTCTCTCTGGATAAACCGCTTGCATTCGAGATCCATTGTCCTACGACCAAAGAGCGACGGAGCGGCAACGTAACGCAAGGTACCAAACTTAACGGATCCAACCGACCAAGGTACGACGTCGCGGCAACCTTGTCCACGGGACATAAAATAACGTAGCCAACCGACCAAGGTACGACGTCGCGGCAACCTTGTCCACTGGACCTAAAATTAACGTAACCAGCCGACCAATGTTCGACGTCGCGGCAACGTTGTCCACGGGTCTAAAAATAACGTAACCAGCCGACCAAGGTACGACGTCGCGGCAACCTTGTCCACTGGACCTAAAATTAACGTAACCAGCCGACCAAGGTACGACGTCGCGGCAACCTTGTCCACTAGACCTAAAATTAACGTAACCAGCCGACCAATGTTCGACATCGCGGCAACGTTGTCCACGGGTCTAAAAATAACGTAACCAGCCGACCAAGGTACGACGTCGCGGCAACCTTGTCCACTGGACCTAAAATTAACGTAACCAGCCGAACAATGTTCGACGTCGCGGCAACGTTGTCCCCACGGGTCTAAAAATAACGTAACCAGCCGACCAAGGTACGACGTCGCGGCAACCTTGTCCACTGGACCTACAATTTACGTAACCAGCAGACCAATGTTCGACGTCGCGGCAACGTTGTCCACGGGTCTAAAAATAACGTAACCAGCCGACCAAGGGACAACGTCGCGGCAACGTTGTCCATGGCACCAACCGGCAACATTCACTTTATAAAGTTGCTACGACGTCGCGGCAACGTTGCCATAAGGTAACGTCGCGGGTTACCAAATGACCACTTACTAGCAACGTTGCCGCAACGTCGTGTGTTAGCTGGGAGAGCGGTCTTTCCGCTGCGAGGGCCAGCCCGACGTGAATGAATACACCTGTACGAATGCAAAGGAAATTTCCACTCAAAATGCTGATAAAAGTTTGATTAACGATTTGGGAACACCTGGGAATTAATAAATACATTGATTAGAAGATATATATCTCGCTATAACTTCTATTGGAGCCGTCATAGCCGTCATCGCATCGTGCATGTCCGTGAATATGTTTAATATTATTTTTCAATTAGGCCTATAGTAATCGCGTTGATAGAAAGATCGAGTGTGTCTTCTTGTCTGATCAAGACAAGAACAATATCTTGCTTCTAAGAGAAAAATAACAATGGAAAACCAGGCTAAGAAACTAAAGGGAGGGGCTGAAAACTTAAAAGACGTCACCTGCACTAGACAAGGTGTTACCAATTGAAAAACAGCGATGTTTATTTTACACAAAGCTCAAATATTAAGCGCTCAAATAAAGGCCAAAAAATTCGCTCGCATTACATATGGAACTCCCGAACTAGCATCACATCAAAACAGAATGTGCATGCAGATTAGCTGTGGTGACGTAACGGGGGGCGATTCTGGTGGGTCAGTCTGGATCAGAGTATAGGGCCATTTTTTATGAAATGGTAAAAAAAACGCTAAGATGTCTGCTAAGGCTGCGTCCCAATACTCCCACTTCACCCTAGCACTTCACACTTCACACTCCGTTTGCGCGTTCGCGTGAAGTGAAGTGGTGTCCCAATTCTCTTCGAACGAAGGGGAAGTGTTGTTCAACCCTTCAAACAATCCCTTCAAACGGAGTGCGATCAGAGTCACACTACGGCTGAAGGGAAAGATTACATTTCCCAGGATGCCTTGCGAACACCTTGGTAACCGGCTGACTCCAAAAAATAAGTTTACAAATGTTGTATATCTTCGCAAATAACTATTAAAAAAATGTGAAACACATCGGGATATCTAGCTGATCATTATGCAAAATGATATTCCTTACAGTTGAGTAGAATACGATTGTTAGAAAAAGATCGCTATTTCACAAATGAACGTCTGTCTATGCAGCTGAGAGTAGCCGAGTAACGTTAACGTTAGCTAACGTTAGGATGTAAAAAACGCAATTTTATGACAGGTGGGTAAATATGTTTGCCAAAACCTGAAGACCTGACGTGTGTTCAAATTCGCAAACATAGGAACACTGTTTGCCTTGAGTTTTTGGCAAACGTAGCTAGCCTACAGTGGAGCTGGATATAAGCTAATAATGACGCAACGACGCTAGAGTGGTGTCCCATTTCGTAGGTAAAGATTTCAATCACTTCACACTTCACACTCCGTTGTGAAAGGGGCACACCCCAGTGAACAAAGTGTGAAGTGTGAAGTGCTAGGGTGAAGTGGGAGTATTGGGACGCAGCCTTATAAGGTGACACGGTAACACATTGGCTGTGTCTACTACCGCGCACTTGTGCACTTCGAGCACTTACTTTCAGTGCTAAGGGCGCTTACGCTGAAAAACCAAAATAATTCAGTGCACTGAAAGTACCCGGATGATGCACTGCAAACGGTCCAAAAATGAAGTGTCCGACGATGGACACTACTCGCCCTAAACGGGCGCCATCTTGGCTACGTAGCGGAAGAGGAGGAGTCCAGTGACAGAAATACAAGCGGGTTTGTTTCGCGGGTTTAGTTTCTCGGGTGTCGCGAGCAGATTTGCGTGCGTCACTTCCCGCTAAGTGGGTAAGTAAAGTGTTCCAGTTTAGACACCGCTATTCAGCAACTGAGTGCACTGCAAATGTAAGTGCACTACATTGCAGTGCACTACATTGCAGTGTACTTCGTTGAGTGCGCGGTAGTGGACACAGCCACTGTCTTTTTTTTTGGAGCACCGAAGACCCATTTTGACCCAGGAAAAACCCTGCACTTTAGCATTTACATTTCTCAACCGATTCCATTGAGTCGTTTATATATTCAAGGGTTTATGATCTATGTGGAGTACCAAAAAAAGTTTTGTCTCCATGTTACTTAGAATCTCGATAGTTAGGTTATAATCGCCATAGACATATAGACATAGCCTACGTGTAGCCTGCTGAACTGAGATACACACAGGACACAATTACTTTCCCCGGGTTCGTTTATGAACTTACTTTCGCAGAAAGGCCACCCCAAGAAATGATTTAAAACAAAATAATACAAAACAATACGGCAGTGGACTTAAGACCCGATAGGTTAACAAGGTTTACCCACATGAGATGCATTGCGTTAACACTTGGCTCGTGACACCGCCACCTAGTGGCCGAAATAGCTGTCAGTTAGCTCTCAACATAGATCATGTTACAATGGCAAAATACAATCAGAATTCTTTTTCAGACTTACTTGTGAAAGGTTATTCCACGAATTCTTGTAGATATTGTTCTGCTGTTTGTACAGCCCCAAGCTGTACAACACTGAGTTATCTCATCAACTTCATGAATTACAATGTATAGCTGAAATGCAACGGTTTTGTGAGTGAGTTTAGTTCGTTTGTCTTTATTTCTTTTTAAATTAGTGGTCAAGCGAAATGACAGTTAGAGTTCAAATTCATAAAATGAAATTAGAACACATCAACAAGTGCACGAACCATAACTGAAACACTGTAGAACCATGAAATACCAACTTATTGCCATGTATCTTTTCCCGAAACTCCCATCCAGACACAATTGTAACAAAAAAACGATTACCTCCCCAAGATGGCGGCGAGATGACACGCGAGCCAAGGATCATTGTGGCGTCTATGTATATATGTCTATGGTTAGAACATCCTATGTTTGTGGCTAATGTAACGCCTACTTATAGCAGCAAAGCAGAGCAGCGATCTGACCGGCAAACGAATTAGCCTATATAAACACGTAAAAGTAGTTTTCAGGCCATCCAGTGAAAGGTACTGGTGACTTGTTGTAGCACACGAACATAGCACAACTGGCACAAATCCACCAACCTTATATAATGCTTTAGCAGCGGGACTTTTCGGCAGTTCTCCATTGAATTGAATGATATCCCCGGCAAACAGGAAGTTCGAATACAACGGAAGTAAAAAAAGGTGGGCGGGGCGGAATAAGGTGAATAGGCTCTCAAGTGCAGCGCAACATAACTTATATTTTAATGAAACATGAATTAAATAGCCTACTGACAGTTTCCTCAAAGCCTAAGACGAGGGAACCACACTTAAATTGTCTCGGTTCGCGTTCACGCGTAGGGGAGTGGAATTCTGCGAGGGAGTGAGAATTCAGTCCAACAGGGGCGCTGTTTAGTTACCACATTGAATTGCGATTGCATTGTCATTTGCACTTTGAATTTCCATTTGAATAAAGAGTCGAAAAAACCGTGTCAATGTGAAATGCAATGCAATAAGCGTTCATTCAAATTTTCATTCAAAATAATACAAACTGAATTGCGGATTGCATTGTCATTTGCACATTGAATTGCCATTTGACAACTGCTTTGCCATTTGAATTGCGGATTGTATTGCCACTTTGCACATTGACTTGCCATTTGACAAATGCATTTCCATTTGAATAAAGAGTCTAATAAACTTCCATAGAGCCTAACCTGTCAGCTGTGTTGTCAATGCCTCGAGAGAGAGAAAAGAAAGTGACCAGGGGGGTATTCCATCAACGTCGATTAAGGAAAAGCAAGACTTATTCTCACTTACTTTAGCGAGAGTTCCGTTCCATTAAGGTGGCTTATTTTAGTTCAAGCTACTTAACCAAGATAATTCACACTTCGGAACTAGCCTGCTCCTTGTCAGGCTAAAAGTCAAGCTAAACTAAAATGTGTAGCGGAAATAGAATCTCAAAAGACAGTTCCGTCGAGTAAATTCCTGCGCGCAAAACACTTTAGTCCGTGTTCGGAAACGTAAATTAAGACTTTTTGAAGTGCATACATGAACGATTTACGTGTTTACTTCATCTCCAACAAATAGCCTATATGAATTTAAATAAACAAGTTATGATGTCACTTTAACTGTTTTCAAAAGCCATTGGTTAAGTGACATCAAATAAGGCCTTAGAAACTAAGCAGAGCGTCTAGACAAGTTACAATCGCTTATGGCGTATCCGTTCTTTGACAACCCTTTTATCTTTTATCTTAATAAATGCGTGCGGCTAGTTATTTTGAAGTAATGTATTAATTGTGTTCAAGATGTGAAGACAAAAGCATTATTAGCCCACATCAAGTTCAATTAACCATGGCCTTCTTCAGTGTTTTGAATTTTATCCTACAATTTTCTATTGCTGCCACGTTCTTTTTTGGGTTATATTCTCAATCTCCGGTTGAGAATATCGGCCATAGGCCAGCCTACTGTCAGAACGGTTTCAAACAGATCATCAAATTACGCTAATTATCAGTAAATCACTAAATGCATATATGTAAATTTGGTGTGTCTACAATTTACGCTTTTTAACGGTCGTAATGGTTTGACAAGTACGGTGGCGCTGAGCATTCACCAAATAAAAAAAAGTTTCACAGAAGGATCTCGTAATTACGAGAAAAGATCTCGTAATTACGAGATAAGGATCTCGTAATTACGAGATAAGGATCTCGTAATTACGAGATAAGGATCTCGTAATTACGAGATAATATATCGTATGCACGACACTAGGATCTCGTTTACGAGAAAAGGATCACGCCTCTCATTCATCAATAACATTGCTGGCTAGCTGCAGGCCGGTGTAACAAGCCACCTGGTTTTCAAGACAACTGGTTTTTCTACGCGTGCACGCGCTGTGTTCCCTTCACATCTGCGGTGGCTGTCTGTCTCGGTCACCAGACTCGTCACACATTTACAAACATATTACTGGAGTTCTTCAATCTACATTTCATATCCATTGCGGCGATCTTGACTGTATAAGTGAGCGCTACATCCCAACGAAGTATAAAGAAACACATTCAAGAAAATATATTTATAGAAAGATCGCAAGGACCTGGATTCGATCCCTGTTGAACAAAACGACTATTACGTCCAGGTGTGTGGCTTATCTGATTGAGCCACCGATTATTCAAAAATCAGACGTCGTTTTGGCTATTAGTAATGACGTCAAATCGCATCTGTGTCCAAGACACCTTTTGGTTTAGGTGAGCTAAGACAACTGGTTTGGTTACCTCGGGCGGATATTAAAGCACTTCTAACATATTTAGCGAGGCTTTTTACCGAGGCTGGGGCTAGACACCACTGACGCATTTTGACATAAACAAATGTACGTTTTGTGACCAATATACAGTAATGATCGTACTGTGAAAAGATACTACAAACACTGTGGTAGCCACAGGACGAGTGGAATATAGGCTACTAGTAATGTTCTACCCACAAACAATGGGAAGTAGGCTACTGTTGGAGACCTCCAAGCCACGCGATCATGACTGTATAAGTGAGCACTACATCACAACCACAAATAGTCTACATTTAAGAACATATATTTATAGAAAGATCGTAACGACCTGGATTTGATCCCTGTTGGGCAAAACAAAAAAAGATTGAGAGGCATGTGGCTTAACCCACGGGTCCACCGATCTACGAGAATTTCACGTGATTTAGGCTGTATTTCATGTTTCCAGACTTTCATAATAATAAACAAAATAGTGCTTTATTACAGAAACTGCGACTTTAAGTGACCATTAACAATCAAGCTAAAACGTTATTGATGAATGAGAGGCGTGATCCTTTTCTCGTAAACGAGATCCTAGTGTCGTGCATACGATATATTATCTCGTAATTACGAGATCCTTATCTCGTAATTACGAGATCCTTATCTCGTAATTACGAGAAAAGATCTCGTAATTACGAGATCTTTTCTCGTAATTACGAGATCTTTTCTCGTAATTACGAGATAAGGATCTCGTAATTACGAGATAAGGATCTCGTAATTACGAGATAATATATCGTATGCACGACACTAGGATCTCGTTTACGAGAAAAGGATCACGCCTCTCATTCATCAATAACGTTTTAGCTTGATTGTTAATGGTCACTTAAAGATCTCGTAATTACGAGATCTTTTCTCGTAATTACGAGATCTTTTCTCGTAATTACGAGATCCTTCTGTGAAACTTTTTTTTATTTGGTGAATGCTCAGCGCCACCGTAGACAAGTTGTCTCCCATGTCATGTTAATAATTTCAAACAAGCGGAAACAGAATCTCAAAGGACAGTTCCGTCGAGTAAATTCCTGCGCGCAAAAAACTTTAGTCCGTGTTAGGAAACGTAAATTAAGACTTAGGCTACGATTTACGCGTTTACTTCATCTCCAAAAAATATATTAATTTAAATACAAACAAGTTAAGAAATAATGTAACTTTAACTGTTTTCAAAAGCCATTGGTTAAGTGACATAAAATAAGGCCTTAGAAACTAAGCAGAGCGTCTAGACAAGTTACAATCGCTTATGGCGTAGCCTATCCGTATCTCTGGCCGTACAATGTGTATGACGTAGGCCTAATTGGCATTTTAAAAGGCTTTGTAGAACAAAAGGCGACAAAAAAAAATCCAAAACCCAGCAGTGTGTATTTTTTGGGCCTCCGCTCTCGAATTCAACATTCAAATTACTAGACAAAGAATAGGCTCTGTGCACAATCGTACTGACGAACTTCCGCTGTAGGAGATATTCGGCAAATTAGTTTTCGGTTTACTTCCTGTCCTCGTCCGCATTAGTGAAGAACAACAAGATGAGTGCTGCGGTTGTACGGAAAAAAGAGAGTAAAAAGAAATATACCGTACGTGATATATTTAAATTCCAAGGTACCGTGCGTGGATCTAAGGAACAGCTGTTGTGTGCCACTTTGCTTGGCTTCAGTCGTTACAACAGCCATTTGGGCTTCCACTGCTCCCCGAGGGACACCTGCCTTCGTGCGCGGTGGCAGCACAAAATAAGGAGGGTGGAATACTTGGTGACCCAACACACCAAGGTTTGCAGTCGACATTTCGAAGACTGTGAAATCGGCACTACTTCTACAGGTAGACGGGTTTTGGCAGCATGCTCTGTTCCTTCTTTATTTGAGTGGAACAAATACACCAGAAGCTTAAGTCACGGGCCGGTGTTTGGGAGCGCTGTTCTCGACCACCAAGTCCGGTGTTACTACTTAGATTATGTTATGTTTTTTTTTAACAAATGGAATATAAGTATGCAGTGGCATAACTACATCTCTGACGTTTATAACAAATTAAACCGTTTAAAAATCGGTTGAAAATTGAGCAAGTTATGGTTATTTAAAAAGTACATGTAGCACCAACACAATGTTATGGGAGAGCGATTTACCTGTTCCAAAATGGCCGCCATGTGCGGACGTTCTAGACTCCGCCGTAAGACATCTAGTCTAGTGTTTATATATATCTATGGTTCTCCCTATATTAGACATTAGGTGCGTTCGACATGACCTCGCTTCATGCAGCGCTGCAGCTGGCTGCAGGCGGCTGACTTGAAACAGTGAATTCTGGTTAGACTTTTTGTCCGACTTGAGACGGCGCCGAGGCTAGGTCACTGTGACGTAGCCATCAAAGTACCGTGAGATCGATTCGAGAACTGCCGGCTGTGTAGACGAGCGCATTTTCTCAAGAGCAACTGCACGGCTTCAAATGACGACCAGCTATTTCATGATTGGCCAGACTCACACACGACAACTTTGACGCTTGTTTTGTAATTATTCTGACACCTTCAGTTTCGCCAATGCTCAAATCCGGACCAAACAATTTGATTGAGTAAAACATTTGCTGAAGAAAGGGTTTTGGGCCACCTCTTCTACTAACGGAAAGACTAAGTTTAATTATAAATAAAGTAACGTAAGCAAACAGCGCTTGATCGGCCATGACTGACATCAACGCAGCAAACCACGAGAAGCTGCAATGTCCAACTTCACAGAGCCGTTTTCAACTCCTCCCCGACTGCAAGCGGCTACTCTCGCCGGTCGTTTCATTCAGCCGCAGTCCATGTCGAACGCACCTATTCTCTGCTAATGTTCTAAATAGCTTGGGGCGGAGCTAATTTGTGTACATTGCCTGTGGGACCCTTTTGTGTGGGACACACTGAGACAAATAGCTAGTGTTAATACAATGAAGTTGCTGCAAGCAGCTGTTGTAAGTATTGTTTAATCTGCAGTTTTCACGGGATTGATGATTGACAACGATGGAATAAAGATCACCCTGTTCTTTACAAAGATTTGTGTGTCTGCGCGTATTACTGGGAAGCTACATATTTTTTTACCATAACTAATATTTATCATGGAGACGGCGCCGCGGATGGCAGCCTCTGTGTTTTGCTCTCTTGTACTTTTTCGGTTTTGTTTATTTGTGGGGTCTTCAGTACTCCCTTTCCTGCTACTTTAACCAGGGAAGTATTAATGAATGTTCGAGAGTCCACTATACAATTTTTTTGGTACAGTTTACCAGTGTTTACACACTTAGAAACTTAAAAAAATAGATTTTGAAAGATGGTTGTTGCCATGGAGATGACAACAAATGCAGTCTTCAGTAGGCTACCCCCATGTCCTATCACTTTCACCAGGGAAGACCTACTGGATATCCGACAGTCCACTCCACAAACTTTTTCACCGGTCTTTACACACCCAGAGATTTTGGTCAGAAGCGCAGCAGCTCTCTGTGGAGCTTGGACGAGTCGCAGGCAAGGGAAACGTGCTGGAGCGCTGGTTAAACTGCGAGAGCAAGGGTTACGAACACCGCTTCCATCATTACATCTGGCGAATGTCCGCTCTCTGCCCAATAAAATGTATGAACTGCTGCTCTTAAACAGGATAAATAAGGATTTTCAGGATCTGCTGCCCTGTGTTTTACTGAAACCTGGCTTGGTGAGTCTACCCCTGACAGCATTCTACACCTGCCGGGCTTCCAACTCCACCGTGCAGACCGTGTGAAGTAGTTAACGGGGAAAATTAGGGGAGGCGGAACTTGCTTCTACATAAACAAAGGTTGGTGTACAGATGTCACAGTATTATGGATAATATGCACTCCACACCTAGAGACTATTTCCATCAACTGCAGACCGTTTTATTCACCGCGGGAGTTTTCCTCATTCATTCTGGTCGGTGTCTACATACCACCTCAGGCCTGCGTTAGCGAGGCGCTACAACACCTGGCTGACCAGATAACCTGCATGGAGAGAAAATATCCAGACTCCCTTCTCATTGGGCCTCATTCTCAAACATTTTCTTAAGTTTCTTAGTGTGGAGTTAGTGTGGAGAGGCCTGCAGGATATCATCAATTACAGGAAACCGTCCCCCCACACTGCAGAGAACCCTCAACTGGCCGACGATTTGAATGAGTTTTACTGCAGGTTTGATCACCCCACATCCACACCCCGCTCCAACTCAGACTTCACCCAACAAACTGCGCCCCCTGCTTTCACCTCCCCCTCCCTCCTAACTCCCTCTTGGCACTGACGGTCTGTGAAGTAGATGTGTGTCAACTCTTTCAGAGACAAAAGATCAGGAAGGCTCCAGGCCCAGACGGTGTGTCACCCTCCTGTCTTTAAGTCTGAGCTGACCAGCTGGCCCCCATCTTCACACGGATCCTCAACAGATCTCTGGAGCTGTGTGAAGTCCCCTCCTGCTCCAAAGCTCCACTATCATCCCGGTTCCCAAGAAACCCTCCATCACTGGACTGAATGACTACAGTCCCGTCGCCCTGATGTCTGTGGTCATGAAGTCCTTTGAGAGACTGGTGTTGTCCCACCTGAAGGTCATCACAGGTCACACTGCTGGACCCTCTGCAATTTGCCTACCGGGCTAATAGGTCAGTGGATGATGCAGTAAACATGGGACTGCACTACATGCTGCAACACCTCAACTTCCCAGGGACGTATGCAAGGATGCTGTTTGTGTACTTCAGCTCGGCGTTCAACACCATCATCCCAGAAGTCCTCTTTACCAAACTCACCCAGCTCACTGTGCCTGCCTCCACCTGTCAGTGGATTACAAACTTCCTGACAGACAGGAAGCAGCAGGTGAGGCTAGGAGAAATTACATCCAGCACCCGGACAGTCAGCTCTGGTGCCACCCAGGGATGTGTGCTCTCCCCACTGCTCTTCTCTCTGTCCACAAACGACTGCAGCTCAGGACACCCGTCTGTTCAGCTCCTGAAATTTGCAGACGATACAACAATCATCGGCCTCATCCGAGATGGAGATGAGTCTGCATACAGGAGGGAAGTTGATCAGCTGGCCCTGTGGTGCAGTCGCTACAACCTGGAGTTGAACTCACTTAAAACTGTGGAGATGATAGTGGACTTCAGGAGGAGCCCACCATCACTGCCCCCCCCCTCACTATACTGAACAGTACTGTGTCTGCTGTGGAATCCTTCAGGTTTCTGGGTTCCACAATCTCCCAGAACTTGAAGTGGGAGTGAAACATCAAAACCTTCATCAAAAAGGCCCAGCAGAGGATGTACTTCCTGCGCCAGCTCAGGAAGAACAACCTGCCTCAGGAGCTGCTGATCCAGTTTTACACTGCAGTCATTGGGCCTCATTCACCAAATGTTCTTACGAACAAATGTGTTCTCAAACCCCACTTACGCAGTTTTAAACATTCGGGAGAATGGATGAATGATGTCGCACACAAAAATAGCACACCTTACCACTGACGAAAAGCAAGAGTAATTTATAGATATACGATCATATTTTCACGGACCGGCAGGGACGGACTAGGAGGAAAGATAGGCCTTGAACTTTGATCCAAACTGGCCCACCAGAACCGGTCCTCGTATAGGCCACAGCTGCCCTGCTAATGCTGAAGGAGATGAACCTAACCTGGGGCGAGGCACAGCATGTGGCACAAGACAGGTCCAGATGGAGGCAGATCGTAGAAGCCTTATGTCCCATTAGGGACGAAGAGGATTAAGATAAGAAGCCCTGCTAATGCATGCACATTCTGGGTTTTGACCTGATCCTAGTTAGGCTACTGACTGCCACACCTGATGCGAGCGCGGATAATTATTTTGGTGCTGATTTGAGCTTTATGTAAAATAAACATAGTAGTTTTTCAATAGGTAAAACCTTGTCTAGTGAATGTGGTGTCTTTTTGTCTCTTAATTTTTCAGCCCCATCTTTACGTTTCTTAGCCTGGTTTTCCATCGTTATATCTTACTAGCGAGCTTTTGATCTGTCAGTCCCACTGTTGTAAACGAGACTACTACGACAGTGACAGCCGAAGTGCGTTCCTTATATCCAGTTTATTGACCCGGTACCAGTCCGCGTACCGCTGGTTGGGGAACGCTGCTCTAACTGACTTTTTCATACCTTCAACATTTTTGGCTGAAGTCAGAAGGCGGGGGGTGGGTGCGGCAGAAATCTGGGGGGGGCGCGGCAGAAATCTGGCGCAGATCCGGCCCCGTTGCAACTCTTCCCCTCTGGCAGGCGCTACAGATCTCTGTACACCACAACCACCAGACACAGGAACAGCTTTTTCCCCCTTGCCGTAACTCTAATGAACAGTTGACAAATTATTAGGATTCCTCCGTGAGGAGGAAACCTATTGGTTTTGTAAGCTTTATTTATTTTCTTGTTCCATGGGAGTCAATGGCAGCCCCTAGACCCCTTCGATAACTTTTTGTGAAATTTGGCACACTCATCAAGGACAGTCCCTTTTATACTCAAACCAAGTTTCATGTTTCCCATTAGACCACTTTAGCGCCACCAACTGGTCAAAATTGGACTTGTGTTTCAATAAAGCCAAAACAAGAAATCGCGATTTAACATGTTCATTCAAAACTATTTGTGTGCACAACATACAGCATCCAGATGCTGTAATCATTATCCAGATATTTACAACTGTAGCGCCGGCTAGTTGTACGTATTGGAGAGGAATATTGCTCTACGCACATTTGTCTTATAAGACAGGTTAGATAGAAATCTAACTGGACAACATTCACACCCAGGGTGAACACTTAATTTATCCAAACTACAGACCATCACATTACACATATCAAAACAGAACGAACACAGCAACAAAACTCCAAACAATGCTTATCAACTTTCCTACTCTAGAGTCTTTACATTTATTCATTTAGCAAACACTTTTATCCAAAGCGACATCCAAGAGAGAGCTTTACTAAAAGTGCATTGGTCAATGATCATAAACAACGAGATAGCCCCAAAAAGGCTTTTGCAGGCTTTTGTAGTCTTTGACATTGACTGGTGCCTGCTGGGATTGCATGACGTCAACTACCCAAGCTCAGTTCACAATTCAAGGTTCCTATGTCTAAACCAAAAATTATGTTATTAAGAAGTTATTTGTCTGTGGGATGAAAGTATATATCTGCAAAATAACTGTTAAAATAGCTAGTTTTGAAATTATGTTTTAACAGAACATTTTGGTGAAAATGTTATTATTATCAAATTATGTGTTTCAACAGAACATTTTGGTGAAAATGTTATTCATATTTGTAAAAAAAACGTTTATAAGTATTTTTAAGTAACAACATTTGGCTGTAATTTTTATGTAAAAATATACATTTACAGCCATTTGCCATTGTCTTTCTATCTGTATTTCCTGTAATTCAGAAATACAGAAAGAACACGTATAATTTACAGAAAAAGTGCAGTAATAAAAAAATTACAGTGTAGGCTGAACATCAACATGTAACATCAAGTATAGCCTAGAATTTCTGAACAAATTAGCTTTAACGTTTACATATGCCTACTTGGACCGTTTCCTGACAATAAATAAAAAACATTAGGCTACATGTTTTGCCAGGATAACTGAATCTAGAACCGAAATCGGCTGCAGGATGATAAAATACAGCATGTGATATATTTGGATAAACAAACATGTTATTAAGATTTTACTACGTTAGTTGTAGGCTATAGCCTATCACTTAAGACCTAACTTCACTACGCTGGTAACAAACGGCCAACCATATCCCGATAAAAATTATATCTGACATTTTGGAAGATTGACGACGCTAAGTTAATCATCAAGTTGAGTAGCATGGAGTTGTATGACCCACAGCAAGTAGCCTATTTTACCTGCCTTTAAAGAACTGCATTTTATATTGCCTCAAATATACTTTTCTCTATGTGTTGCGTATAAAGTACTTTACAAGCTTCACTACACATTCTTGGGTGCTAAGCAGTACACCTGACACATTTAAACTTCACGCAGTGCCCGGTTCACAAGATAATCGAGCCACAGACACACACAGATTCCTGGCCTCATAGTATGATGAGTAAGCACTGTCCAGCCTCGCGTGAAGAATACTCTGGCACTAGTTGAAGTAAAGGGAGCGTTTTAGAGACTGACAGCTGAGAAAAAAATCAAGGAACACATGCGGAAGATTGTCTACAGGGCTTAGCCATGTAAGGTGGAAAATTGGATGGGGATCAGTCAGTCATCTGTCTTCATACATCCAGTCTAGTCTACAGTAGATGCATGGACCCGCCCATGAGGCGTACTGTACATGTCAGCACATTTGTGGTTTCCATGAAGGCATTCACTTACAAATGACATTGCTAGGAACTTACACTCCATGATCTCTGTAAGATAGAGGTATTTATCTTTCCCAGCAGCCTTCCATTTCTGGGTTTCAGAGCCAGTATGTACAGTAACTGAATGTCAGTATTTTATCTGTTGTTGACAGGTGACTGCTGGCTGCTGGCTGCCATTGCATGCCTGACACTAAATGAGAAGTTGTTGTATAGAGTTATCCCTCCAGACCAGAACTTTACAGAGAACTACGCTGGCATCTTTCATTTCCAGGTATTGCCCTCATCCCAAACCCTCAAAGCAAATTAGTAGGCTACTTTGAGGATAAAAATTATCTTCAGTACATTTGATGCCCCCAATTTAGCTTAGGACAGTTGGTAAAATTGGAGAAAAGTTTATTAATATGTTCTGCCATTCTTTGTACAATCTTTTGAAATGTTTAAAACAATATAAATAAATCCTTTCAATTGAAGCACATAAACACCCTGTGTTTATCGTTCTTCTGTCTCACCAGTTCTGGAGGTATGGGGAATGGGTAGATGTGGTGGTGGACGACCGTATCCCCACCTGTAGAAACAAGGTGATGTTTACCAAGTCTGGCAGGAAGAATGAGTTCTGGAGTGCCTTGCTGGAGAAGGCCTATGCCAAGTAAGTTCATGTAATTGGCCCATTTTGTCTACAAAACATATCTTCACTAAATCAACCTTTTTTCCTCAAATAAAGACTCAATTTCAAAGCATTATTACTACAGTACCCTGATGAATACAAACCTCTGATCAGATTGAATGGCTCCTATGAGGCCCTGAAAGGAGGGAACTCCCTGGAGGCTATGGAGGATTTCACCGGGGGAGTGACTGAGTTCTTTGATATGTCTGACGCTCCCAAAGAACTCTACATGGTCCTGAGGAAAGCTCTGGACAGAGGTTCTCTCCTGGGTTGCGCCATAGATGTGAGTATTCTCAGCATCAACGTGTATGCTAAATGCAATTTAATTTTCTGCAGGAACACTGCTCAGCAAACGACTGGATTCAAACACCTAAGTACTCTTAATTTTACTTAAAATTTCTGCCTTGGCTGGTGATTTCCACTGTAAATCTTACTGGTCAGTTTTACCACTAATCCCGCAAAATCTCTCACATATGTGTAACAGTAAGCCACCAACCCTGTAGAAACTAAGCGCAGACAGACTTTGGAGTTTTACAGTTATATTTGGTCTTGTGTTTCCCAGTGGTCTAGTCTAGGATCCAGTAACTCATTGTTGTCAGACTGGACTACAGTACCTCCTGGGAAATACTACACCTTTTAGACTGTATTACACTTGAGCATATTTGTCATTATGTTGTATTATCCCTTTTTCAGGTCCAACCACAGGAATATGAAAGTAAAACCAAAACTGGACTGGTCAAAGGTCATGCATATTCTATCACAGCTTTGGAGGAGGTAGGGAAATTACTGGGGGTCTTTTTTAAGAAACCATATGCTGTAATTGGGTGTGCTTGCCACACCCAACCTATAAACACATGGCACAACCGATATTCTCTCTCATATATATGTATTTATTTATTTCCCAACCTAACTCGTACCTCAGTTTTTGCACTACATAGACATGGCCAGGGTGATAACTATTTGCTCATTTAACATTGTGATAAAAAAGACAATTGTGAAATGTAATGTACAATACAATATACGCTGATATTGTTAGTACATCTACTTTCGGAAACAGTAGTCTATGCTATTTCAGTGAGGTGTTAGCATCATGCCATTAGCCTCTGTTGGACAACGCATACAAAAGCGATCAGTTTTCAGTCGTTAAAACAATAAACATGCCTTACCATTTTTGGGGGGGGATTTATTTGGCATTACTGTAGATTCCAAGTCAACGATTCGTTGGTGAAATAAACCACTTTTAAACCAGTGTTAGCTCACTGTAACGCTGGATGTGACACTGGTTGATTATGATTTTCTTTCTGGTTGGAAGCCAAACAATGACGGTACATTTTCGGTACTCCCCTTATCAAAAGTTCGTTTTGATTTGTTTTTCAATTTGTGAAACAATCTGACTACTAACCTGAACTTCAATGCTACAGCCTTAACTGTATGCCAATCTCTTCACGAAGGTCTCCACTACAGGGCTGTGAAAACAGCTAGAGATAACATTTTCCAGATATTTGAGTTTGTCAAACGCTCGGGGGGGAGCAACGAGCCACAAGTGCGCGCGTAATGACGCCTAAGAAGCGCTGGTTTCCCTACACCAGACGACAATTCCTAGTCGGCTATGCCCTCCGCAATAGACCACTTTCAAACCTACGTCACACGACTGTCAAGCTGGCTCAACTGCGCATGTGGGTTGCAAAAGACGAACTTCTCCCGGGTATAATACACTTGGAGTGTCGATCAGGTCATCATATATCTCTGTTCACTGGATTACAGGGCTTGACATTAACTTTTTGAGGCACTTGTCCTTTGGACGAGTACATTTACATTTCACTTGTCAATGCACAAAAGTCACTTGATCCCCATAGCTTTAAATAGCCTGACCAAGTGATCGGGCAAAACTAGCCTGGCTAACGGAGGTCGCTTTCTCAGGAAAATGAGTAATGAAACAGGCTCGGTTAAAGAAATCCAATATGCTGGCTATCTTCAGCAGGCTCGTATCTATGTTAGGCAGTCCTCTCTGACGTTTCTGGAGTGAAATACAACATTGTGCACACTGCCAGTGAGCGACGAGTCTGACTGAGGCTAATGGGGACGCAGTCTCACACTCAGATTGCCAGTTTAAACAAATCACAAAAATAATCGGACCAGCTGGCTAAAAGCAGAATTCCCATATATCTTGAAAGCTGCCCTGCTCGACTTTTTAGATGTAAAACTGTAAAATTATGAACTTTGTGACATGACGCGAAGACATGGCTGCCGCTCCACTATGTGGTCTGTACCGGGCGACATTCTCACTCAAATGTCAAGACTTTCGTGACCCAAATCAAAATTCTGATGCGACAGATCAATGGGGAATCGCCTTTTCTCTCTCTAAGGCTGTCCTCCTCTGACTTTTTGGTCTTTTAAATCTAAATATTTGTATGATCCGTGTGGTCCTTTTGCCATAGTAAATGCTATCTTTTCCCGGTTTTCTGCAACCTAGCTGCGCGCGCATCCTGAATGTTTACAAACATGAAATTGGTCTATATGGCGAGCGGAAAGGGACATGGATAACCTGCCTAAGGAGACTGTCGTTTGACATCTACTTCTGGATAAATTGCTACGTCGTCACACCTATTTATGGATTACGTACGTACATTTTAGAGTAAATGTATAGTTATAAAGTTTTTACCAGTTCATCATTTTGGAGCTTTTAACACGAAGCAAAGGCATTGTCAGAAGATGACTTTAGTCGTAGCCCGACATTAAAAACATTTTATAGTCGGTTGACTGATCGCGTTGTTGTACCCAGTCAAAGGAATAAACACACAGGAACATCATGAACATTCAATGGTCTAGCTAGCCAGTTATCCTGGCAAAACATGTAGCATAATGTTCTTTATTTATTGCCAGGACACAGTTCAAGTAGCTAGGCATAGGTAAAATTGAAAGCTAATTCGTTTGGATTTTTTTTGGCTAAACTTGATGTTACATGTTGATGTTCAACCAATTCAATTTAAAATGTGTAGGCTAGCCTACAAACAATTAGCATACTACAGGCTAGAGGCAATTCTAGGTTTTAAAACATGCTCAAAATGAATACTGGATCTTAAAATGTATAATTAATCATTAGAGTACAACAAACCATGATAGAACATACAACTCTGACATCACTTTAACATGTTCTAAAAACCTTTAATCGTTTGTGTACATTAGTTTGAAAATGTAATTGTTTTCATCCCAACAGTAGGGGGTGCAAAAGCACCCCTTGCACCTGTTGTAAAATCCTCTATGCTACAGACTGTGCACAGTTGGCTACTCTTACACTATAGCTCTCAATAAAGACATTTTAACATATGAAACATAAAAATGTCAGTGACGGCGGCGACGTAGCTACTTAGGTGTGTTGTTTGGCGACGACCTGTGTCTCACACGGCTTAGTGACGACGTACTTATCTCAGACGTACTTAGTAGGCGTAAGTATTCTTTATACTTTCGAACATGCGTCGCCGCGACGTCGCCGCCGGTAGACGTTCCTTACATGCCGTCGCCGCCAGTCTCTCGTTTGCAGTCCCATTAGGTACGTTCGACATGGACTGCGGCTGCATAAAACGACCGGCGAGAGTAGCCGCTTGCTGTCGGGCAGGAGTTGAAAACGGCTCTGTGAAGTCGGACATTGCTGCTTCTCGTGGTTTGCTGCGTTGATGTCAGTCATGGCCGATCAAGCGCTGTTTGCTTACGTTACTTTATTTATAATTAAACTTAGTCTTTCCGTTAGTAGAAGAGGTGGGCCAAAACCCTTTCTTCAACAAATGTTTTATTCAATCAAATTGTTTAGTCCGGATTTGAGCATTGGCGAAACTGAAGGTGTCAGAATAATTACAAAACACGCGTCAAAGTTGTTGTGTGTGAGTCTGGCCAATCATGAAATAGCTGTGTCGTCATTTGAACCCGTGCAGTTGCTCTTGAGAAAATGCGCTCGGCTACACAGCCGGCAGTTCTCGAATCGATCTCACGGTACTTTGAGGGCTACGTCACAGTGACCTAGCCTCGGCGCCGTCTCAAGTCGGACAAAAAGTCTAACCAGAATTCACTGTTTCAAGTCAGCCGCCTGCAGCTGGCTGCAGCGCTGCATGAAGACAGGTCATGTCGAACGCACCTATTCACTTCCATTCAAAAACTCCACACGGTCTGGCGGCGACGTATGGTTAGGCTTCTCCTTCTCCTGGTAAGCCTAGGAATGTCCCTTTTCGGTCGCCATACTTGTCACCCCCCATACACTGACCACCGTTTAAGTTTGCTCTCGCGCGTAACGCATGCAAGCACCGTACCCGTTATTGGAGAGAGAGAGTGACTCTGAACAGATGAACACTTCAATACCCTGTTTCGCGTATACACCAGCTGGACGGATCACCCTCTGCCGGGGTGTCACGTCAAAGTGACTGGTCGCGATGCCCGGGGAGTCACCTGAATTTGCAGGCGGGGGTGGTGCCTTCGGATTCGCACGGGGGGCTCACACGGGGGGGTTTGACGTAGAGTTCAATGTCTTTATTTTTCAAATATAATTATCCAAATGGAAATAGAGCAAAAAAGCAAATATAAAAAAGGTCTTCAATAAAACAGTTCAATGAGACAGAGTTTCCCAAGTGAAACAAAGTCCAACAGGTGTTAAGAGAAAAACTCGAAATCAAAAAAATCAACACAAAAAGGATGTCAATCAATTAATCACTCGAGGCTCAGCAACTGTCGTCTAACAACCAGCAAAAGGCAAGAGTCGAGAGAAGGGGGGTTCACATTTCCGTACATGTTATTTTTATATAAAACGGGCTGGTGACCAACTTTTTACTTTGACTGCACTATGACACATCTTAGGTAAAAAGTTCAAATGTAGCATGTGGTTCTCTCACCACATCCTATTACTGCAAAGCTCTCTTACCAATTTTAAACAGACACTTTCTGACATCCAACAAAGTATTTTAAATCTCCAAATTAATAAAATCAAACATTTCACCACATGAAACAAAATCAAACATTTTGCAAGCTTATTTCAGATAAAATGCAAGCCATTTATTAAAACCACATTTGCCAATGCACACTTCCTCGTAAAAACCACATTTGCCAATGCACACTTCTCTTGCAACTCAAAATGCATATGTAAGAGAATCAAAATACGCATGTAAGAAATGGATACAATGTAACCTCAAAATGCAACTTATTATGCATGTAAATAAATAAATTGATTACAATGTAACTTAAAATGCATGCAAGGATTTAAAATGCAAACTTCAATATTATGCAAGCAAACTTTTTAATGCAAAACTTTAATAATGTATGCAAAAAAGTCAACACATTTAATGCCAATGCACAACTTTTTTGTCTGGTTTCCTTGTACACACACTATTTTCTCCAAAATCCACAAAACGAAGGCTCCTCATAGGGGCATTCGACAAGTTTATGTCCGAAAAGTGCCCCTGTTTTAGAGCTATTTTGAGCGTTACAAACTGCCCTTCGCTCTATCTAGCTAGTTACCTTGCCACAGGCATTTCCCCTGGCTGTACCCCCACAAAATTGACAGATGAGGGAAAATTGTGCCTCGTTTTCACTTATTTAATATGATCAACCTCAAATAGTTCCATATAGTTAAAACGTAGGCTACGAATGTGTGGTCTCAAATATACATACAAATTAAAAAAAAACGGCACATTCAAACAATCCCCTCAGTGAAAGTTGGCTGGCAACACAGTGACTGACCTTCAGAGACAGGTACCGGTAAGTAAGTAAGACTTTATTTATATAGCACTTTTCATACAATAATTGCAGCTCAAAGTGGTTTACGTAAAATCAACAAAAACAATAATACAAGTGTTGATCTAAAACATACAACAAACCAAACTAGCCGCACTCTATCTGCGGTCTCTCGAATCCGTCTTAGATCCGAGCTGCCACTTGCAGTTTCTAATACACAAACATGACAAGAGGGTAGACAGACAAGGTTGAGGGAGAAATTTCAGCATAACATGAGGGGAGAGAGAGGAGAAAAAAGAGGCAACCCCCAGACTGTGCTCCTAGAGGAGTAGTGTGGGAACAGGACAAAAACACGTCAGCACATAAGCACATACATTTTACAACCTTACAGAAACTCATGACTTGCAACAGGGATGGAGGTAAGCCAGCGCAACAAGCAGCCATCTGGTCCTGCAGCCATGATAGGCGCTGGTCACAGACCCGCCTGTCACACTGGGGAACGAAGCAGGCGAAGGCGTTGGATGGGGGTGGGGGGGTGCGTGCATATCTGTTATATGTGAAAGTTAGTGTATGAGTAGGCCTGGGTTGTCGCCATCGCCTAGGCCACAATCAGACAGTTCTCAGTTCGCAGATTGTATTGCCATGGAGACAGCCTTGATCAGGTCCCAGACAGAGACAGCAATCCTCAGGTGTCTGTTGGAAGGGGGTAGGGAATGCAAGAGAGTCTCTGCAGCGCTCTTCAGGGGAGTTGTTGTTCCAGCAACGGCCTTGGCCAAGGCCTGTGCTGGTTAGGGTGCCGAAAGCAGATAAGATTGAGGTTGTTTGGTCGAGTAGCCACATTCCAATTTGCACGTCTAATCCTTTTTTTCACCGGTCTCCGTCGGTCCAATCATGTCGGCCAGCCTTAGGGGGTTTTTGACAGCTGTAGCCGTTTCCTTAATTTTCCGATTTGCCAGGGCAGCGCCTAATCCAATCAGCAAAAGCCTGTAATCGTGGTTCCGAATAGGTAGATGTCTTCAATGTCCTCCACGGAAAGCACCGCTAGGCACACAACGCGTCCATCGAGTAGCCAGCTGCGAACGTCCTGTCAGGACAGTCAGGTTCCCCAGAACCCAAACTTCTCGTCGAGAAGATGGTGACAATTGCATTAAGAGACCAGCTGATCAAATCCATGATTTTTTGTTTGGAGAGCGGTGCGGAGAGAGTCTCTCAGTATAGGACACAAGACACAAGACTAGACAATACGATAGAAGCCAAGCAGGGAAGGTCGAGAGGGAGAGAGAAAATGCGATACATTTCAAGCGTATGATGGATACAATAGAGTATGCTTAAAATATCACTAAAAGGGAAATACTTAAGGGAAAGTTTAAGTCATATAGGTAAGGACCATTTTTCACAGGATTGCCATATTTCTTTGTTTTCATGCTACTCTTTCAACTATATGAGGCTGCCATATAGCCTATCACCTTTCCCTCTTGCACGAAGGGAAATGAGAAGAGAATGGTTTCATTCTACATTTTACTTTTTTGGTATTCTGAATAAATGTAAATGAGCAGCAACAAATGCTTTTTAATCTATGCAATCTTCTTAAATAATAAGTATGCATACCTATTTAAAATAAACATAAATATCAGTTGTAAAATGTAGGTACACATGAAAAATCTCTGAATGATTGATATCAGTTTAAACAACCGACGCAAGCACACCTCACAATTTCAACAGAAATTGTACCCTCTCTAGTTTCTTATTGCATTAATGCAACACTGGAACATTACAAACTTGAAGTTATTATTTTATGGCTACTGACACATACATTACTGACATTTTTCTTAGTGTAACAAGGTGACAAAGAACACCATGGTTCGTCTGATACAATTAAGGAATCCTTGGGGTGTGGTCCTATGGAATGGGCCGTGGAGTGCAAAGTAAGCAACCTGGTTGACATTTGTTTTTGTAAAGTAGCTCCGCAGAAGAGCAAAGAATCCTGCAATCCAAAATAATTTTCAAATGATTGTGCCAAGTCATTTTGTAATCTTCACTTGTAAACCTTCCGATAGAGCAGATGACTGGTCCAGCATTTCCAGAGTGGACAAAGACAAGCTGAAGAAGCAGACTGCGGAAGACAGCGAGTTTTGGTGAGAGAAGACCTCTAAAACTGAAACCTTTTTTCAAACATCCTCTACAGAATATCCCTGTCCCTGTACAACCACCATTTTACTCCCGTAGGTGTAGATACCTGCAGGTAAAGTTACTGCTATTTCTGCCAAGTTCCCTTCTGTCTTGCCATGTAGGATGTCCTTTGAAGATTTCCAAAAGAACTTCACAAAGATCGAGATGTGTAACTTGACCCCAGACAGTCTGATGGGGGACGAGACCCAAAGTTGGAAGGTGGTGATAAACGAGGGCCGCTGGGTGAGAGGTAGCTCTGCCGGGGGTTGCAGGAACTACCCAGGTAAACCTACACATCCTGGTAGGCATAGGGAACAGAGAGGAAACATTCAACATCTGCAACAAACTATTCACAGAAAGTAAACTACAGCTCTGCTATTCAACAATGGGCTTGGGTCATCTATAGACTCTCCAGATGAAAAGTATCAGCATGGGCAGACAGTGTTTTATACTTGCAGGCACTGACAAAAGGTTGTGTAGCATGTTGTTGGATCTCTGGTGATTATCGCCCTTTTCGAGTGTGGCTGTCAGCACCACTGTGACAAACACTGTCTGCCCTCCCAACAGACACGTACTGGACTAACCCCCAGTATCGCCTGCGTCTCTACGAGGAGGATGACGATCCTGAGGACGGCGAGTTAGTGTGCACCGTGGTGGTGGCTCTGATGCAAAAGGGAAACCGCCAAATGGGCACTAGGCTCTTCAACATCGGTTTCTGCATCTACGAGGTACAGCCTTACATGCCAAATGACATGCCAAAGACAAATTCCAAAAGTGCCATGGTATAATGCAGGGGTGTTGCTAGACATAAAGCTCTACGGGAACACAGGCCCCTTGTAGCTCCCTCCAGTAGTTAAGCACGAGTCTTGGTTAATTACAGGGTTTTATTTTTACTTCTCGATAGTATCAACCCGTGAGAACTGGGCGAACAGAGAAAAACAAAGGACAGAAATAAGAAGCTACACACTAGCAAATAAGAAGCTACACGCTAGCAAATACAAGCTATGCACTTAAATACATTAAAAATAAAACCCCGTAATTAACTAAGACTCGTGCTTAACTACTGGAGGGAGCTACAGTGAGAACTCGTAGGCTGCCTTCACTTAAGAGGGGCTAATTTCAAAATTCAATCTATCTTCGTATTATATTCTTGATATTCTTCTTGTAATCTTAATTTATCCACCTAGCTTGAGAGCTCTTGCCATGCCGCTTTTAGAGCTACGCTTGCGAGTGTTGTGCCCTTATAATTGCGTGCGAAAAGGATCGCAACTAATTAGTTCCGCCTCTAGGAACTCCCATTATAGGTAGGAACCAAAATATTGGAGAGATTACTTTAAATGTGCGGCAGTTACACCCCTCATTACTCCTATCACTTTCTTTTCTTCCATGCTGGCTGCATACAAGAAGTGCACAACACAATGCACACAAACCTTCCCTTGCTTAATCCACTATACGTACAGTTCAGGGACTCAAGTTTGAATATAGCTTTGGTATGGACATCAATAGTTAATGCAACTTAATGCAATTCTTAGCCTACCTCAATTCTGACTTGCCTGGACTTATGTGTGCCGCTGCAGTTGCTATTATAGGAATAACAGAAGAGTGCGCCGACATGAAATTCTGCAGGACACACATCAGTTCACATCAACTGCGTTGATTTTAAAAGCGTTGATTGGGATACTGCTTGTTTTCGGAATTATTAATGTAAATGAATGCATGCACTGACTAATAAAGTAAATTGTTAAAACTTGAGATTTTACTGGGGCACAGCAGATTTATACTGGGGCTCCTGTCCCAGTAAAAAGGGTCTAGCGATGCCACTGAAATAATGTTCCCGAAGGTGCTCGTGATTTTACTGTGAGCTTTTCTGTCTGTTCATTTTATTTTGCACAGGTGCCCAAGGAGGTATGACCCTGTGGAAGGAGGACCTTGATGTGGTGATTCTCTCACCTGTATCCAGAGTGCTGCTTATGTGTTAGCCTCTGCCTCTTAATGGAAAGCTACATGACTTGTAGCTCTAGCTGCTGCCGTCTTATTGTAACATAATATGTCTACCCGTTTCTTTTCACTATGTAAGGTCTTCAAATCCTCTGAGTATACCCCATCAATATAAATACACATGAAAACAAAATCCTAATGTTTAAAAACTGTCCCTCTCCTTACGCGTCCCCCTCTTCCCATCTTTCCACTTCTCTTCCTGTTCTATCTCTTTACCGGCCTGCAGATGTGTGGTAGCAGACAGCACCTGCAAAAGGACTTCTTCCTCTACAATGCCTCCAAGGCTAAATGCAAGTCTTACGTCAACCTCCGTGAGGTGACAGATCGCTTCCGACTTCCCCCCGGGGAGTATGTGATCATCCCCTCGACTTTTGAGCCCCACCAGGAAACAGAGTTCATCCTCAGGGTCTTTTCAGAGAAGAGAAGCATGTCTGAGTAAGAGTTTGGTGGAGGTGGGAGAAATATTTAGTAGGATAAAAAGTGTGTGTGGGACAGTAATCAGGTATATTGATGGGTAAGTAAGTATATTTGAGTGTTGAATACTTGTGTGTGATCACATTATGTAAGGGATAATGCCCGACGAGGTGTCCAATATCATCTGATAATGGACGATGCGGAGGCGTGAACCGTCCGACGCGCAGCGGAGTCCATTATCAGATGATATTGGACACCTCGAAGGGCATTATCCCACTTATACCATGGTCACTTGCCAACGTTTTTTTTTACAAATATGAATCTATGTTTTAATGCGTTTTGCAATCGAAATCTAACGTTGTTTAACTTCGGCCAACTCTGATATTTTATAGTCCGCTCAGCTCATAGAACCCAACACCAGCTTTCCCTTGGCTGAGCTATTAGCCCGAAAGCTAACGTTATGCTAGCAAGATTCAAAGGCAATAACATTGTGTACGGTTGACAGACAGTAAATATAATATTACAGTATGTTTCACGAGAAGCTTAGCTAGCTAGCCAGTCATGTCACTGTCCCCAAATCAATATCAAGATTTTCACGAACAATAGCCTTAATCGACCATAGTCTTGGCCATACTGTCGCCAGCCGCAGCCTGCAGCGAGTTGAATAGCAAATGGATGTGAGATGATCGCGTCAAAGTTGACATAATCTCCTAACCGTACATATAATTTGACAATATGTTTAACATTAAGACTAGCCAGCTATCCAGCCATGTACTGTAATTGCTCCCAAATCAATATCAAGATTTTCACGAACTAGTGCTAAGTAGCTACTAGACTAGTCTAGGCTACGGCCGCAGCCTGTGACTGTAGAGAGTGGAATAGCAAATGGATGTGAGATGATCGCATTAAAGTTTACATATTCTCCAAACAATAATTAAAATTTGACAGTACGTTTAACAACAAGACTAGCCAAGCCAGCTATCCAGCCAAGTCATTGTTCCCAAATCAAATAAAGAGTTTTACGAATAAAATAATCGTCCATGTGTGTTGGCTACTGTCGTGTTGGCCGCGGCAGAAGTAGATCTACTACTAGCGAGGTGAATAGCGAATTGGATGTGAGATGAGCGGTTACGTGACACAGACACAGGCTACATTAAGAAAAGTACAATTTTGCAAATAGGTTAAAAGACATATTGAAGTCACTCATTGTGGTAATGACATGTTGGCTGGTTAAAGTCTTTCGAAATTGTAAATGGAGGCTTGTAAATGGAGGACTGTGTCCCTGTTGTTATGGTTACTTATTTCAGACACTTTGTACAGGCTCAAAATTATGCTATGTAGCCAGCGCAATAATTTAGGACTGTGAAAAGACAGTTTTGCTGAAATGACGTAGTAGGTGTCCAATATTAACTACTTACTAACCGAGAGTGAGGTCATGCCGGGAAATATCAAACGAGACTTGAACGTATCGACCGAGCGATAGCGAGGTTGATACGGCAAAGTCGCTATCGCTCGGTCGATACGTTTAAGTCTCAGTTTGATATTTCCCGGCATGACCTCACTCTCGGTTAGTAAGTAGTTAATAATGTACACCCCTGCAGCCAATCAGAATCGAGTATTAACCCAGACCGTGGTATAAGTTTAATGTAATAACAATGTTTATTATATGGCAACGACAGTACGAGCCTTCTGATTGGCTAATGGGTAGTCATGCCAAACCCGTATTGACCAGCGGTCCAATAAGTATTGTTATTGCCCTGCTCTGACGTCATCTTCAAAATTAGCGATATCGAAGTCAACTGAGTCCAGACGATACTGAAGACATCAACAGCGACGAAGAAATTGTTAACTTTCTAAAATAATCGTTATTTGTGTTGGAATTAAAGCCATTTTAGCAGAACCGTACTGTCCGCTTTCTATCAAAAGTAATTGGTTGCTAGACAACACCTGAAACACACCGTGACAAGACTTGAGAGCTAGCCTAGCTAGCTACAATTAGCCTACAATTTACAAAATGAAAAGAGCTAAAAATGCCATATAATAAACAACTTACTAACCTCGACCGTTCGGTCATGCCGGGAAATATCAAACCTCGACTTTGCCGTATCAACCTCGCTATCGCTCGGTCGATACGTTCAAGTCTCGTTTGATATTTCCCGGCATGACCTCACTCTCGGTTAGTAAGTAGTTAGTATTGGTTTGTTTTTGTGTACCTAAATGGATGAGGGGATGATAACAGTTAAGTCTTTATGGTAGACAAGAACATTGTATTGAAAACATTCTTCCTTATTTCTTAGGGAAATCGACAACACCATCGAGGATAACAGTGTACTGGTGAGAAAGTGGATCTGTCTGTTTTCCCTGCACCTGTGCTGTTTACATTTCTCTGTCTACCATCTGTATCATACCATCTCATGTCCAGCTGCTTAATTTCTGTTCAAGTAGTGTTCTTCATCTGTTACAAATGTGAAAGGTATTTTGATTCACATGTAGGTCATGGTCATTTTACAGTTTTTTACAGATCATGGAATTGCAGATTGTAAGATATCAAATTATGTATTATACATGGATATCTGAAATGTTATCTTAGCTTTTGTGGTAGGCCTATGCACTCAACCAGGTAAGCAACCAGGTTACGCCACACTCATCAGGTCTTTGATTTAGGAAATAAGTGATCTCTCTACCACCCCCACGTATTAGTTCAGTTCATTAACAACACTGATATTGTATGTTGTAGATGTTGACACGTCTTGTCTCTTAGAAGAGGTACTATACTTACACCATAGAAATTTGTACTGTAGCTCTCACCGTCACTGCAGTAAATACTGGCGTCTGTCTACAAATGTGTAATTTATACAAGTGTACATTTGAATTTGAATGTTGGATTGATGCCTTATTTATCATAAGGCATATTACAGTAGGACTACATAACACATATTAAAACTAATAGCCAACCAAACCAAAGATGCAAATCAACCTCAACCCCATCATACCCCCAAAACCTGACTAGGAAACATGCCTTCATAAACCTACTTTAGTTTTTTGTTTACTAATTATGGGTATTCAGTGATCCTAAGGGCCTCATGTAGGCCTACGTACATTTGCAAACGTAGCATTATTAGCTTCATGGCCAACCCGCAGATTGCGCACGCTGTGATACTTCAGTTTACGTCGTATTTACGAAACCTGCAGGTCATCGGGTAATCAGCGCCTTTCTCCGACCACTATACCGTACATTGCGAGCATTTAAACGCGCAATTGAATGGGCCTCCTTCTCTCTTTCTATCATGGATCAGCCACCAAAGTCAAAACAGCGATGCCTGTTTGAAATGATCCTGATGCCAATATTTGTAATGTAGCAAGGAGTTTAACAAATAAGCGCAGCTAGTTCAGGCAGGGCAATCGGGCAGCGCGCGTCATCATTTATCAGGGACGTAAGGCGTCTTACTCCACCTTCCTTTCACCCGCCCACTACACCCATATTAGCAGCGCATATTCATTGGGCACGTCCGATAAGGCGTCTTTAAAAGACACTCACCCCGGTTGTTGTATGATCAGTGCTGCTGCCGCCGCTGTGAAAGCTGGGAACGCTGAGTTGGAGATTTGATCTAATCTTTGATTTCTTTCAGTAGGCCCTAACTGTAATATTGCATGGCTGCTTAACCTGTAACGCGTAATGATTTCGTGTTCACTCAACTCAAAAAGCGTGATCCTTGTGGCAAAAATCCTTTAGCCTATGTCTTCGTCTGGCTCGGGTTACGGCTGCCGTTTCACCAGGAGGGATATGCGCATTCTGGTTTACACCTGCTTTTAACAAGCAGAGAATATTCACCGCAAAATAGAGGTGTGCTTTCACAGGCGGGTTTTGTACATACCGCGGAATACATAATTAGGCGCACTTCACGCATCCCCTCCCATCTCTTTATGGGAAACTCCCACTTTCCCCTATCTGACGTTGTCATACTCATAATTCTGGTCAGAATATGAGTCTGATAACTCGCCGTTGGGCTGTGAGTATGGGGCGTGTTTTAACTGAACCCGGAAAACAAATGCCTCTTCGCTCAATTGGATAGACCTGATAAATTAAAATGTCACCAAACCGCCTAGGAAGGACGGCAAACACATATTTTCCATCGACAAATGCCTTCATTGCGTTTCTCTGTTCCTCTTTCAAAATTAATGCGCTGTCGAAGTGTCGATGTCTTCTAAAACAGACTCGATGGCAGAATCATCTCTCCAGCGGTAGCCATATTTGTTGAAAACAAATTCAACTCAAGCGCTCTTTCGTGACGTGGTTGATTAAGTTACTGTTGATCATCTGTCCATCATCATATAAAGCCCGCCCAGACAATTTGATTGGTCCGAACAGCTCTTGTTCGGATATAGTTTTTCCCGGAACGTAAGACCCCAGACCCAACTTCCCGACCAAATTATTTTGTGTGCGGGGATAAGTTGGGCTGGCACCCAGGCTAACTTTCCCCTTGACCTTCCCGTGAATATGCATGACACGGAAAAGCGCAATTTGCCGTTTTCAGTTCCCGCGAAGACAGGCAGTCTTCGCTTTTCCTTAGTGTGGCATGTTTGTACATACCTCGCCATACTTTTACGCGCAAATTACCAAACAGATACGCCTGAAGTGGGCGCAAAAGCGTTAGTACATGAGGCCCTAAGTGTTTATTGTATTGAGTGACTTCTTTAACATTTTAACTTTCGTAATATAAAAACAATTTAAGTAGTAAGGATTGTTTTAAGAGGACCTTTTAGCAGCACGTGTCACAAATGAAACAATGCCCCATTCCTGACCTTCACTGTTACAAATGAAGGTCCTTGAAAATGGGCATGTTCATGTCATTCTTTTTCTTCCATGTCACTGTTTTCCTTTTCCATTCCAACCTCTTGTGCAGAAAGGAAAAACCAGGAAAGCAACATATGAGGTAATGCATTTGTGTGTGTAGTTGTTAAGAGGTTGCACACTCCAGCGAGGATAAGTGCCTAAACCTTAGCCTTGACTCTGTCTTTTCTATTCTGTCTCAACTCCATGACCTCCTACATCATCTCTTCCTTCTGCCCCTCCTGCTCCACCCCCTGTCCGAGGCTCTTGACACTTTGACCTCTTCTTCGATTAACTGACTCCTTTCTGCTCCAACTTCCCTGCACCACACAGCCCATCCTCTTCGTGTCAGACAGATCACAGACCAATAAGGAGATCCAACAGTATGACATTGAAGTAGATAAAAAGAAGAAAGAGACAAAAGACAAGGTGGTTTTCCTTTTTCCCTATGAAAAAATAAATAGTGTGTGCGGAGAAATGTGTGTGGAATATGTTTATCAAGTCAGGTGCACAGTACACTTTCACAAAGGGAAAATATTTACAAATATTCTGGTAATATTGCAAACCAAACAACACTGTTGGTTATATTGTAACCATAGCAGTTTGACCGTTGACCTGGTATAACTTCAGGTCACGGACAGGGTTGAAACCTGAGCTGAACTAGGACACACATCTCCTGACAGAGACTTTAACAGTCCCGTCAAATAGTTTTTTAAATGTCAGTGGCCTTTGCACCTGTTCAGAGGTCTATGTATTGACACATTCACTATCATTAGTATGTGGTTCTTCCTTGTTGTAGAGTTAGAGTAGAGCCAGTGTGAAGGGGTAATGCACATTACATAACAAACAATTCCCTCTGTCCATATCTCTCATCCTGTCTCTCTCAGCCCAAAGTACAACCACCAGTGGAAAGTGAGAAAGACACACACTTCAGGGCCATCTTCCAGCAGATTGCTGGCAATGTGAGTACTGTACCAGGGCTATCGGAAACAAAGTTAGACCGGGGCAGGTAAATGTGTTCAACATCTTTGTAAAGAGCAGAGCAAAACCAAGATGTCTTATTGTGCAAAGCTTCTTTTTCCTTCTAGGATATGCAAATCTGTGCCAATGAACTCAAGGTGATCATGAAGCGGGTTCTACAAAAATGTGAGTGCATTTCAGTTGAGCATTCCTTCTCTCATTTCCTGTGTGAATGTACCAGACTGATTCTTGTTTCTCTCCACAGATAATGAGATGAAGACAGAAGGGTTCAGCTTGGAGAGTTGTAGGAGCATGATTGCTCTTATGGATGTATCCTTTTTGTACATTGTACCACGTGAAGACATGTTTTATCAGAAGTTCCTGCCACAGCTACTCCCTGTCATGTTGCTTACCACTTACTACTGTTCATTTATAGTGGGCATTTGGGAAAATATATGCCTGTGTATAATGTAGACTGAGTAGCTTTGTTGGCTTGAGTTATTGTCCTCAGTTTCTGCTTTTAGACGGATGGGACAGGGAAACTGAATTTAAATGAGTTCAAACACCTATGGAACAAGATTAAACAGTGGCAGGTAGGAAGAAAGTCAAATTGTTGGAGTACATAATAGTACTGTGTACCCGTGTATTGTTTTTTCTACACCCAGAGCTGGGTGTTTTGTGTCAGAGGGGTTGGGGGGATCCCAAGCTGATGGTTGTAGGGTAACTAATAGCATGGGACTACCCAAATAAAATATGTTCCTATCTTACCTACCTAACTAGGGATGGCCATTTTTGTCAATTTCTCAAAAATAGAGTACTCGGGGGCGGTGCATGTGCGTGGAGATAATGACAATATTTTAAGATTGTTATGAAAATATATGTTGGCACATTGAAATGACATGAACATATGACATGAAAACTCATAACACTGCTTATGCTGTATCAATGTTATCGAAAAAGAAACATCTGAAATAGAATACCGGTAGCTGCATGAGGTGAAACTAAAGAGTAAAGTAACTCCAGTAAACTGAAGCCCCTTCTATGACGCATCCTATGAGATTAATCAGATGTCCGAGGTAGGCTACACAACATAAACGTAACATTACAACTTGTATCTGCACAAAAGGATGCAAATGCAGTTAGGTGCTATAGCCAGAACTCCCATTCTGGCTCCCGTTCTGGATGCGTTCTTCTAACATGCGCTGAAACACTGGCAAGTAAAGCAAAAATAATTCACTAGGCTACTTCTATAGCTAGTGTTCTCATGATGTTATGTACTGTATATGGCAGATTACATTACAGTATTTTCACTACGCAACTTTAAAGCCATGTTTTTTCTGTTCTTCGGTCTGAACTTTGTACCGCATGCTTCTGCAAAGCTAACCAATCAGAACTCAAGGTGCCGCACAAAATTCAGGTACAATAACCATTCAGAAAAAAAGAATAAAATATATTTTCAAACTCACATGATCATTGTTTTTATAATCTATCGTCGCTGTCACGTTCGGGTACTTTTGCCCATCCCTAAACCTAATTTGCTGGAAATCTGCTGTAAAAGGCAGTGGAGCTGGAAGGTCGCTCACTTCATCGCATTGATAGAACAGAGGCCTCTGGAAAGAGCCGTGGAGGAGGACTGTGTGCATATGTAAAAATGGACTGGTGTACAAACTCCACTGTCATCGATGAGTATTGTTCACCCGATCTAGAGATTTTAGCAGTCAAATGTAGACCATTTTATTTGCATACAACAGATCACCAACTACAGGGGAAGCCGCAACCCACCCACAAACACCAATGCCTCCTTAGCAGAGGAGCTCAACCATTTCTACGCCCGCTTCGAGACATCTGGGCTAGATAATGGAGCTGCTCCCCCACCTGCTGGCACAGACCACACAGCCATGGTAAAAGCAGAGGAAGTAAGACACATCCTCAGGTCTGTGAACACAAGGAAGGCAGAGGGACCAGATGCCATTCCAGGAAGAGTGCTCAAAGAATGCGCATACCAGCTCACAGATGTCTTTACAGCCATTTTTTATGCCTCTAGCCAAAGCAGGCTTACCAACCTGTTTTAAAACATTTTTATTCCAGTGCCCAAGCAAAGCAACATCATCGCTTTAAATGACTATAGACCTGTGGCGCTCACTCCCATCATCGCCAAGTGCTTTGAGAGGCTGATGGCGAAGCGCGTTAAGGCTGCCCTCCCTCGCTCCCTGGACCAGCATCAGTATGCTTACAGGTAAAACAGGTCCACTGAGGATGCTATCGTCACAGCCCTCCATACAACGCTGACACACCTGGACAAAAAGGAGACATATTTGAGACTGCTCTTCATAGATTACAGCTTGGCTTTTAATACCATTGTCCCTAACCGGCTGATCACCAAACTCCTTGATCTGGGCCTCAGCTACAGCCTGTGTATGTGGATTAAGGATTTCTTAACCCTTGTGTTCTCTTCGGGTCATTGTGACCCATCAGTCATTGGACCCCCCCACGTGTTGTGACAACTGTACCTCATACAAAAATAAAGTGAAGCATTTTCTTTTAACCGTCGGGCTGTCTCACACCCCCCACAGAGCAAATGTTAAAAGAAAATGCTTTTTATTCGTTTTTGTATTGGGTAAAATTGTCGCAGCAGAATGAGGGGTCGTTGTGAACCTTCGGGTCATTGTGACCGAAGGCAGCACAAGGGTTAACAGATCGCCCGCAGACAGTGGGTCCTCACTAATCATCGAGCCTGTCCCTCAGCACTGGAGCTTCACAAGGCTGTGTATTGAGTCCCCTGCTCTACTCCATCTACACATATGACTGCACCAACACCCATCCTTCAAATACAGTGATCAAGTTTGCAGATGACAAGACTGTGGTAAGACAAATCACCAACGGAAACGAAAGTGCCTACAGAGACGGTGTTGACAGACTGACAGGATGGTGTAAAGACCTGACCCTGAATGTCAAGAAGACAAAAGAGATCATAGTCGACTTCAGACGGCAAAAGGCGAACCCTCAACCCCTCATCATCAATGGTGAGGAAGTGGAGAGGACCTCCTGCTTTAAGTTCCTGGGGGTTATGCTCTCAGAGGACCTGAAATGGAAGATGAACACAACCGCCACAGTCAAGAAAGCAGGGGCTCTACTTCTTGCGAATACTGAAGAGAAACAACCTGTCTCCCGAGCTGCTTAAGTCTTTGTACCACTATTGCATTGAAAGTGTCATCACATACTGTATCACGGCATGGTACGTCAACTGCACAGACAAGGACAGGAAATCCCTCAGTCGGGTCATAAGGTCTGCTGAGAGAATAATTGGGCTTCCACTGCCTCCCCTGGACGACATCTTTAGGGCACGCTGCCTCCGCCGGGCAGGTGGCATTTGGAAGGATGAGACTCAACCCGCAAACCATCTCTTCTCCCTGCTGCCCTCTGGCAGGCGCTACCGGGCCACCACAGCCCGCACCTCCAGACTGCAGAACAGTTTCATCTCCAGGGCCATCACAGAACTAAATACCCACACAACCCTCCTACCTCCCACCCAACTATTTATGTTTTTAAAATGTTAATATATTCATGTGTGAGTGCGTGCAAGCATCGTGGTTGAAGGGTGTATGTGAATGAAAGCATTGTTTTTTGTGGTTGCACAAGCAAATTTCGTTGAGTATCTAAGGCACAATGACAAATAAAGCCTATTCTATTCTATTTATTGTATGGCTAGCTCGCTGTGTTACATTTCTTTTATGTCAATGATTAAAAAGATTTCATGAGAAATCTCTATGTATGTGAACTTCATTTGTAACAACTGTGGCAATTTCCCCCCATGCCTGTTTAACCTAAGCTAATTTGGGTGGGTTTCTTCTCCCATGCCCATCAGAATCAGAATTCGGTTTATTCTCCATGTAGCCTATGTTACACAAACACGGAATTTACTGTGGCTGGAAGGTGCAAACAATAAACATATACGGATCTTAAATTAAGTAAAAAAGTACAATAGTTAAACTAATTCTCAGAACTAAACAATTAAAAAATATAATAATTTAAAAAATACAATATATTTAAAAATAAGAATAAGAATCTGAAATATAACTGCAAGCAGTAATGGCGGATTCCTCTAAACATTGCGAACCATTGAAAAATGTATATTCTTGACAAATTGTAACTGTATAGAAAAATCCATGCTGCAGAATTACCAATGGGATACCAAATCTGAAATGCAATACCATTAACATCCACAGGGGCCTTTGCTTCAAGGCAAGGAATGAGTAGGGGCTTGGTGAGCCTATCCATTCCAGAAAGCCTTGTATCTTTGTGCATCAGGGTGTGGCCTGTAGCGCCACCTATGGGTAATGGCGGGCCAGTGTTGGTGTGGTAGTTACTCTTGGCCTTTACTATAATTGTTTCAGGATTTTGAGAACTTTTTACCATTGCATAAAAAATCGGAAATGCAATACCATCAAGATCCACAATGGCCATCACTTCAAGCCAAGGAATGAGTGGGGGCTTGGTCAGCCCACAATCTCCTCCAATGTTGTGTGTGCGTCTCGCCAAGCCAAACATTCTCAAGAGTCTTCATTTGAACTTGTGATTGAATCAGAGTATACGTTTTTGACTGGCTGATGTGTAAAGCATTATTTTAGCGTTAGCGATAAATTCGATTTGCTTTATATCAATCATTTTTGGAAATATGAAGTTGCCTTTGCACGTGGTAACATGTTGTAGTGTCTTCCATGTGACATACCAAGTTGGTGTTGATATCTCAAAGATTTGCTGAGATTTGACCCAACTTCCTGTTTGGTTGCTTTGTTGCCAAATTTGACAAACGGTTGTGAAAATCAAAAATCTGTTGAATGCCTGAGTGAGGGTTGCTCTGACGATGATGTGTGCCAACGTTGGAGAAAAACGTTTGGACAAAAATTGAAGGAGGAGATGTGAAAAATCGTGTTTTCTTAAAATTGAAAATGGCGCGAAATCTATATAACCGGATACATTTACGTCATAGAGTGTGTTGAACTCGTCTTGATCCAGGGAATCCAATGGTACCTAATTTTTGAAAATCGGTCATAAGGTTCAAAAGTTGCGTGTGGAAACAAAAGTCCAACTTTGACCCATTGGTGGCGCTAGAGTGGTCTAATGGGAGACATGAAACTTGGTGTAAGTATAAAAGGGACTATCCTTAATGAGTGTGCCAAATTTCACAAAAAGTTATCGAAGGGGTCTAGGGGCTGCCATTGACTCCCATTGCACAAGAAAAAATAAAATAAAGCCTAGACAATAACAAGAGGTTTCCTCCTCACAGAGGAATCCAATGAGCAGCATGAGTGGGCAACTCAGTGCAATGAGAAAACTGCTCTGCCTTTCCCATTCAATGTCTCTTCTCTATCTTTTACGGCCCTAACGAGAAAGTCGGTCTCCTCGGCTGTGAACCACTCCTGGTGTGCGTCTGGCAAATCCGCCGTTATAATCATAGACATACAGTATATATGTCTATGGTTATAATAGCAATCCGCCATGGAACAAGCGCGTCTGCTCTTAAAGGGAATGTGAGATGACGTTCTGATTGGTTTATTGGACATACGCCCAAACCACACCCATTAGCAATGTAACTACTTCAGACCAAGCCATTTTAGATTTGCGCCGTGCGCAAAGTAATTTATCCCGCCTGTATAATAACAACAGCGCAGTCCCGCCCACAAAGTTACCTCCGCTTTGCGTTTTGATACTTGCGTTTCAGATCGTTAAAATAGAGCCCTTAATCTTGTAGCCTACAGACAATTTATCCTCATAAAAAATAATGTTATGAATTATACTTTTAGTTGTCTTTCTCAGTAATAACGTTTTAAAAAGTACATAATTTCATTACCATCTGTTGAATGTCACTGACAACCTAAAACTCATCCACACACGTGATATTAAAACCTAATAATATGAAGAATTCTGTTTTGTCTGCAGATTATCTTCATGCGCTATGATAGAGACAGATCAAATTCCATCAGTAGCTTTGAGATGAGGAACGCAGTCAATGATGCAGGTAAGAAACCACGTAGGACCTGATTTACTCTCCTTCAAGATCTACGTGTGCCATCATCGTCCAGCTACCATTAAATACAAGTAAAACCTTTGTTACAGGCTTCCGTCTGAACAACCAGCTGTACAACATCATCGCAATGCGCTATGCCGATGAACATCTCAACATAGACTTTGACAGCTTCATCTGCTGTTTTGTGAGGCTTGAGGGAATGTTCAGTGAGTATACACCAGAATCAAGATAGTAAACTAAATGACCCACAAGTACTAGATTTGTATTGTTTAGGATGTTGATGTCTATGAGGTCTTCTTGCAGGAGCGTTCCATGCCTTTGATAAAGAAAAACGCGGTACAATCTCACTTGACGTTGATGAGGTGAGCCTAACCACAGACGTCACAACAAAACTAATGGACTACAGGGATATGTAAGGATCCATCTCAACTTGTGTTTTGTCCAAATCCGGTTTCCCTCTCTTTCCTCACAGTGGCTCCAGCTGACCATGTATGCTTAGGACTCCTTGCCCCCCTGAACTGCGACAGAAGTGTTTTCTGCTTACTCACGACAAAGCTTTTACCATAACTGCATGTGCCTCCTCCTCCTCCTATAATCCCCTACCTCAGCCCTCATCTCTCTGTGTCCAAGTGCCCTCTACTTCAGCTCATATTTGCACGTCACACTGAGCTTGTTGCCTTGCAAGAGGTAAGCCTGGTACACATCCTGGTGAGGACGTGGCACCCACAGACTGATTTAAGTAGGAGTCCCCTCAAATATCAAAGATATGTGGGACTGGTGCCATAGTTGTGTAGTGTTATAAATGTACAATCTTAATACATGTGTATATTACATTACACAGTACAAGTCTGGAGAAGTAACATTTATGCAAAACTTAATCTCAGAATTTGGGCAATGACTAAATGTGTAGTTTTATCATATTCTGAATAAAGACATTTGGGAAATAAATCATTTGACATATATTTTACCCCAGCAAGTTTCACAGCATTTTCACAGGCATTTTATTGTTGACAAATGTACAATACCCATATTAAATACATAGTGCATACTCAGTGTATAGCCTACTAGAGCATATTAAGAATTATGATTTCAGGCTCTGCACTTAGGCAGTCGCAAGGGAAAATCTTGGGGTGGCACACCAAAATCAAAACACATAACAATCAGTCAGAGGACAGCTTTAGAGAGAGAAAAAGAGATTCCCCATTGATCTGTCGCATCAGAATTTTGATTTGGGTCACGAAAGTCTTGACATTTGAGTGAGAATGTCGCCCGGTACAGACCACATAGTGGAGCGGCAGCCATGTCTTCGCGTCATGTCACAAAGTTCATAATTTTACAGTTTTACAGTCAATTCAACATCTAAAAAGTCAAGCAGGGCAGCTTTCAAGAGATATGGGAATTCTACTTATAGCCAGCTGGTCCGATTATTTTTGTGATTGGTTTAAACTGGCAATTTGAGTGTGAGACTGCATTCCCATTAGCCTCAGTCAGACTCGTCGCTCACTGGCAGTGTGCACAATGTTGTATTTCACTCCAGAAACGTCAGAGAGGACTGCCTAACGTAGATACGAGCCTGCTGAAGATAGCCAGCATATTGGATTTCTTTAACCGAGCCTGTTTCATTACTCATTTTCCTGAGAAAGCGACCTCCCTTAGCCGGGCTAGTTTTGCCCGATCTCATGGCTATTTAAAGCTATGGGGGTCAAGTGACTTGTGCATTGACAAGTGAAATGTAAATGTACTCGTCCAAAGGACAAGTGCCTCAAAAAGTTAATGTCAAGCCCTGTAATCCAGTGAACAGAGATATATGATGACCTGATCGACACTCCAAGTGTATTATACCCGGGAGAAGTTCGTCTTTTGCAACCCACATGCGCAGTTGAGTCAGTTTGACAGTCGTGTGACGTAGGGTTGAAAGTGGTCCGCATTGTGTATAAACCACACCCCTCAAAATTAGTACTTTCTGTTTGAATCGGAGTAGGCCACAGCCGCACTGGAATATGAGCCGCACTTTGAAAGCAAACAACGTTTCCGTTGCGCCGGCTAACGTTGAGCGATTGATTACGTTCACATTGGCAGCAGACAGCTTGGATACGAATCTAACTACTAGACAACATTCCCAATCAGGGTGAACACTCACATTATCTAAACTATAGAAACTTGCTGTGATGGACTGCAATGCTCTGTCCTAAGCCCTTTGCTGCTCTCTCTACATACTGCCTCTTGGAAACCACCTAATTCCTGACTCTGAAGTACATTTTCACTGCTACACAGATGACACCTAACCATACGTTTCCCTGAAGCTTGGAGAACTACGATCTACACACATGTATCTGTTCAATAAGGACATGGATAAAAGCTAGTTTCTTATTTTTCAAAAAGAGGTGCCAATGGACCAAAAATCCCAGGAAGACACTGTCTGACCTCACCCTTGAAATCAACAGTATCAAAGTCTTCCCAAGACACCTTGTCAAATCTTGGGAGTCACAATGAACCTCTCATTTTAATCCCATATTAAAGAGCACTACTAAATTCGCATTTTGCCATCTAAAATATATTGGTAAATTGAGAAATTCTCTCCCTTGAAAAAACAAATACAAGCATTTGTTACATACCGACTGGACTACTGCAATGTACTATTTTTTGGCATTTCTGTGTAACCTAGATCAGGGGTTTTCAAAGTGTAAGACAGTGAGCCTCCCTTGAGAGAACATCAAGTCACCGGGGCCTCCCCCATTTTAACGGGGTCATAGAATGATTTTTTGGGCATATTTCACACTGTTCCTTAAGGTCTCCCAATAGGGTATCTAACATTGGTTGGGCTGAAAATGTTCCGGGTGCTGTTCTATGCGCCCTAATGCACCCTGTGAAATAGCCCTGGAATAAAACAAGAGGGTTTCTTCTTCTCTTCTTAGCGTAAGGGGTCCCATTATCGTCCACCGAAAATAGTTATGCCAACTTCTCCTTTTTTCGGTAAAATGTTAGCTCCATTTCCTGTTTCCTATCTGTGATCCAGGGGGCGGGACGGATTTGGACATCCCAATATGCCGGTATCAGGATCACTCTGATCCAATCCGGCAAAGTTTGATGATTATTTTCCAGTAAGCATATATTTTTATTTTTTTTAATAATTAAAAAAAAATATTTGCCGCCACCCCTGAAACGCTTTGCCGCGCCTCCCCTGAAACTCTCTGGCGCCCCCCAGGGGAGGCGCGCCTCACACTTTGAAAACCTCTGACCTAGATAACATGTGCAATTGATGCAAAATGCTGCAGCAAGATTTGTTACTAGAAACAAAAAATAGGACCATATGCCCCTCTAAACTGGCTTCTAATCCAAGTCAACTTCAAAGTTCTACACCTAACATATAAATCTCTCGCACCAACTTTCTTCTTCTTGCACCATATAGCCCAGTTTCCCAGACATGGATTAGAGTGGCTATACAAAATGAGGGGGGCCCCTCGCTAGATGGTGGTTTCATGCTAATTATTTCCAATGTTTTGAAGGTGTTCATAGATTTCAGGCTGAGGTTGAATCTGGAATCATAAATCATAGCAACACTATCACCTTTCTTAGAGGCACAAGGAATGTGTGAGTATGCAAAATGCAGGAGACTTCAAAGTTTTACTTCTAACATACAATTGTCTCTCCATAGATTAGAACCACCCTTCTGTTCCTTCTTGCACTCTATGGCCCAGTTTTCCAGAATAGGCTCAATCCATGGCTGGAAAACTGGGCCTATAAGTACCTTACGATCCCAAGACACCATATATGTTGGTTCCCAAATTCAAGATGGAAATGGTAGAAGCAGGGCTGTCTTAGACAGAGCTTTTCTCATTTGGAACAGACTTCAACATTGTCTTGATATTTAGGGCTACATAAAAAAAAATATGGCTGAACTTCGGCACTAGATTACACTTAACCAATGGGGACCTCACCCTCACAGTGACTGTTGTTACAGTCTCTAACCCCACCCTACTGCCCCATTATATGCCATTTAAAAATCTGAATATTAAATTGAATACAACAAACATGGACACAAATTACTTTAATAAAAGTAAATTATTCACACACAAAATGAACAGAAGTTATCAACAGATATATCAACCAAATTAAGTCACATGACAGCCAACCCCAAATGACTGTTCCTTCCCACCAACACTGGTTGCCAAGTATCTTCACAAAAAGACCAATACATACCTCAACTTCATTATTACCAGGTCGTCAAAACCTGATAAGGACTTATCTTATTCCCAACTTCACCCATTGTTCCCAAACTAAATAACATATGGTCTACTCTTGCCGTGTTGATATTTGCAGCAAAGATGGCTAATGTTTAATTGCTTCGAGATTAATAGTTTAACAGTACAGGACATAGAAAACCCAAAAGCTGTTATAAGTAAGAAGTTTGACAGTTGATAAGTGAACTCATTTCTGATAGTCAGATGTCTCTAATTCATTGTTTAAATATTCCCATAAAGTTCCCATTTTATTTTCAAATTAAGCTATGATATTGGAAACAATGTCCTGAAATTTGATCAAATTAAAGCGCTAGCATTCTTTATTTCCAAATTAATCTACAAAAGGAAGTCAAATTGATCCTGACAACTGGATCGATCATTTACATTTTGTATAATAAAACTTGTGTTATTTCCTCTCTACCCCAACCCTCCCAGGGGCAGCCCTTCTGGCCTGATCAGGTCTCCAGCTTGCTGTCCTTGTTCACATGGCTCTGCATGTGTCCAGGCAGCTCCTGTAAGTGGGACAAGCCAAGGAGTGCTACTGAGTTATGACAACATACAACACCAGAGAACTCAAATACTTGTATCCCCTAGTTTTCACAATAAATGAAACCAGGCACCTTACTTTCAGCGAGGATTGTTTGGCAGAAAAGAAGGCGTCACAGGACTTCCAGCGGCACTTGACATTCTGCAGCTGTGCATTACTGTGGTCACAGAGCAGGTGCTGAACGAGGTGGTCCGCCATGGCGAAGATCAGAGAGCAGCCCTGCCACTGCCACGGTCAGGACGACAACATTGAACATATTATCAACTGAGGTGATTCCTTTAACGCCTTCTTGCCGAATGTACCCATTTCATTGGAGTGACCCGTTTTTTGGACATGCATGGACACCATACACATCAGGACATTAGGAGAGAAGTGGAGGAAAGGGACAGATTAGAGCGTCCAGTGTTACCCCTAGGTTTACAGCTTGGGGCGTTTGGAGTGACGTGGGGGGTGGGGGTTTAGTTTGTTTAATAAAAGAGCAAGCTTTAGTCCTGTTTTATAGGAAAGGTAACCTTAAATGACTTATTTTGTGATCTGGCGCTATATATAAAAAAAATAATTAAAAAAGAATCTTTAATAACAAAAAACTAACAATTGACCTTCCTGGGGGGGGGCGGGGCGCCCCCCTAATATAATGGTGGGGGACACATTGGCGTCTTACCCAGCAACGATAGTTCTCGATCAGGTTGAGTTTTACCGCCTGTACAGTCCCATCGTAGCAGCCCGTATAGATCTATAGAGTGGACAAGAACATTAGCTGTACATGAGATCCATATTCTAGCAACATGTAGCAGCCCTCTGTGTCAACGACAATTTTATGTAACAAAGAAAACAATACTAATAACCATAACCCCTAATAATAAGTGTAGTTCCTTTCATTAACTTACTACACTTTTATGGATGGCCATACACATCACCATGTCTGTGTGGCCTCCATACACCTGCAGGCGGTCATGGGACTGGGAGAAGACAGGGAGAAGGTTAGACAAGGAGAGGGGGAGGAACACACACAAAACAACTTAATCATTCTCCAACAAGTGTATTCATCTGCTAAGTGAGTGGTGGGCAATGTGGATTTAGTGAGATCACATTCATACCAACACAGTGAGACAGATGTAAAAACTGTTGGTCAGACTGGTTTCTGACTGTGTCCTAACAGGGCTTGGCTACTCAACATACGTCTTGTTTAGTGTGCACCTCTGAATGCTACGTGAACAAATCACCACAAGGCTCTTACCTGTAACTCGTACACTCGCACCAGCTTGTCCAGAGAGGCTGTGACCATCACTTTCCCCAAGATGGCTAATGTTGTCACTGCGTGGCCATGACCCTTGTAGATGCGTACCAGCTCTCCATTCTAACCACAGGAAAGAGAAATGGACAAACACATCATGACAGGGTAACATCTTGCAGCGTAAGATATCAGAAGTGTATTTATGTGAGAATGTCCTTCATCCCGCCAGCAGGAGGGAGGAAGGAGGAGGGGTTTAGAAGAGCCTTACGTGGATGTTGTGGGCGTGGACCGACGTGTCACTAGAGCCGCTGAAGACCAGATCGTTCACCACCTGAAACAACAGTTTTAGAGTTTAGTTTTACAAGATCATTCAAATGTGTGTAGGATATCCTTGACATCCCCCTACAGTACCACAGGAGGTACCTGGGTGTTGTTTCTAGCATCAATAAAAACACAAAATTAATTAGTAGTACAACAACTTCTCTTCCCCCAGTCAGACTAACCCCTTGTTCAGAGTACATTCGAGGTCATGCCCACTACCTTCATGCAGAGAACCGTCTTGGTGTGTCCCTGCAGGGAGCGGAGCAGCAGGCCGCTGCGGGCGTCGCGGACACTGATGCTGCTGTCGTAGGAGCCCACCAGCAGCACTCGGCGAGAGCCCTCCTGCGCTGTGCCCAAGCAGCTCACCCCCCGGGGACCGTGGCACTCAAACACATCAAGCTGCCTCTGGGTCTACGGCCCAATGATGGGAGGGGGGACAAGGGACGGATAGGGGGGCAGGGAGAGGAATAAGGACAGGAAAGGAAGAACACACGAGAGGACAAGAGTTCGAAGTTGAAATAAACCCCCATTTGATGAGATTTAAAATGGGCACCGAGGGTTCGAGCTGACCTTTAACTCGAAGCTGACCACAGATCCATTGGCAAGCCCCACGTAGAGAATCTTCCAGGCCGTGTGGAGACACAGCACCCGGTCAGGCAGTGAAATCTGCTCCAGACACTTCATAGACTGGGCGTAGCCGAAAACAGAAAAGGCAGTCCGGGTGACCGAAAGATGGGAACTTTGCAAAAACATGACTTGACAAATGAAAAACATGAAACTGACATTCGCTAGACTGTGACAGAAATATCAGGCACAATGGCATGCTGTTTGTGTACTTTGATGCTGTAGCAGCCAACGGTCTGGTCACTGGAGCCTGTGTAGAGGCGAGACGGAAGACCAGGCAGAGACGACACCAGCAGGCAGTTGATCTTGTTGGTGTGGCCCTCGAACACAGCCTGGCACTGCCTGCTCTGAAAATACATGTTCACATCCATCCATTCAGTTCATTCCATCAACATTATTTGGTAATACAACATTCCGTACTTTTAAACTGGGATACATGGCAGGGGGGGGACAGTACCTGTAAGTTGAAGGCCCGTGCTGTGTTGTCTCCGGAGCATGTGTATAGCAGACCTTCGTGAATCTGGAGTCCATGGACAGGGCCTGTGTGGCCTTCAAAAAACCCCAGAGAAGGTTCTTCATCTGAAGGTCCCATCTTGTGGGGGTCTTGCTTGATACCCTTAAGGAGTGCTGGGGGGACTCTGGTCTGGGTGCTGGAGGAGCTCACTTCCACAATGGATGGTTCCAGGGGCCCGGGAGGGGTGGAGCTAGCCTGGGGAGGAGCAGGGGAACCACGGTCATCCTCGCTTTCGGAGTCTTCGATGGCGACTACTTCCTCCATGCAGCTTGCCGAGGTGGTCTCCACCATCTGGATAGAACAGTCGCTGTCCTCCAGCGACTCCAAGGCCACAGAGGCCTTGATGGGCCCCTCGAGGTCATCCTCTGAGTCGCTGGCGGAGGAACTCGAATCCTCCAAACTTCTCTTCATCTCCAGCCTCAACTTGTCATCTCGAACATCCACAGACTTAGAAGGAGTTGGTGCAGCGGTGACATTTACCTCCCTCTGGTTGTCAGTGGGTGACACTGCAGGCAGGTTGACTAGAGGGGAGGCTGGGTCTGATGGGGCAGTGGGGGGCATCTGCTGGGCAACACTGGGTGGAACTGGTGTGGTTATGGGTGCTGACGGAGACTGGCTAGCCCTCTGGAGGTTCGGACTGACAGCAACTGAAACCACAGAGAAAAAATCAGGTGATTAAATTAGAAGATTATGGCTTCAGTTATATTAGCATAGACATGTGAGCAGGAATAATCTACAGCTCCTACCCGTTTCCAGACTGGGTGGGAAAACATTCTCCTGTTTCAATATCTGACTTGGCAAGCTGTAGAGGGTAAGGTGTTGGGGGTCAGGGTTGATTGTGGGGGCCAAGGACAGGGGCAAGGGACCCAGCGTGTGCAGGGTGGGAGGGGGAGGAGAGAAGGCCACAGGGGGCAGGATGGAGGAAACCACGTAGGGGTTTGACAGCACAGGAGCAGGGGAGTTGTGGGTCGACAGCGCTGTAGCGGTGTCGTCGTTGTTAGTCACCACAGAGTATCCACCTACAGATCAGAGGTGGAAGACAGGAAATGACATCACTGGGCCTTGTTGTCATTCTTGTTTGAAAAAGGAATTTAAAGATGGTCCTTCCCAGAAAAGGTTCCTCCCTTCCCAACAATCACCTTGCATCCCCTGCAGGATCTCAATGCGCCTGGCTCGCAGACCACTGACCTCCGCAATCACCTGGAGGAAGGGCTTCCGTTTAGATAAACTTACATCCGTGCCAAAACAACACTGCTGTGACCTTGAAAGGAGGTTTGTGCGCACCTGTTGTTGGACCAACAGGAGCCGCTGAACTTCGGTGTAGGCGGCCTGCAGTGCGCTGCGGGCCTGGATGAGAGAAGAGTCCACAGCCAGCATGGACCGGCTAAGCTCCTCCTCCTTCAGAGACACGGCTAAGAGCTGATCCACCTGGTCAGAGTCTGCTGCACAGTGTAGTTCATCAGTTACAGCCACCAGGGACAGTCTCAGGCGCTGTTCTAGACAGATGCAGATTGTGCTGCTACGACTACAGTCTAAACACCAAGTAACTGTAGGCGACACTTCTAGCACTGTCCTAATGGCCTAACCTAAAGACATGCCTAACTAACATTAGCAGCAATAGGGAAACATTATGTGGACATACCCTTCTTTAATTTCCCTTTCTGTCTTTTTCCACTGTGGTCAACAAATACACCAGGTAGTTCGCTATCCTGTTGTAAACCGGGAAAAAACGGTTTTTGTTATAAATGTTGCTGTGGAGATTCAACATGTATATGTACACAAACATACATGTCTATACACACACACACATTTATCTTTCTATACACACACGCCATCCTGCTCACAGTGTTACACCTCTTCCTCTTCTCAGCTCTGTGGACCACTACTCCATCGTCGCCATGACACCAGCTAGGCTCTGCCTTCAGAGAGACAGGGAACCCTGACGCTGCTCTGGGCTGTTCCACCCTCTGGGCCCCGGACGCTCCCTCTCCGTCAGGTGAAGCCTGGGCTGTGGGAGGAGACAGGTCATGGTGGCCAGACAGGGGAATGTCCTCGTCAACAGTCAAACCCTCTGGGTTGGATAGATTATGTACCAGCTCAATGCCAAACCTGAAACAAGATTGAAGCGAAATCAAGTAGAATCCCTTTTTTGCTGTTCACGCACTACATTTTTCCCTTGTTCAGGCTATGAAAGCCTCTCAGCCAACTTTGAGGCAGACTGATTGACTTATTCACCTGGGCATGCCTTTGACCTTCTCCTGGTTCTCCCTGGTGGCCTCCTGGTACATACTTCCTGGTACATACTCCCAGACCTTCCTCTGGGAGCCAGACGAGCTCAGCAGTTTCTGCATGGTGGACTTCAGCGCTGCCTCCTTCTCTGCTGGGCCCGTCTGTGATTCGCTGGCATTCCGGATCCTGCAAGCTGTGTTGTGGTTGGGCTGAGGCCCTGCTTCACTAATATGTCTGCTAAGGGAGGGGGGCAACTCCAGGGTACGGAGTCTGGGCACCCTGCCCTGGGCTGCACTATCCCCGCTTATCTGCCTTTTTGTGTCAGACATGGGGTCCACAGTTGCCTTTGACAGCTCAGTTTTTTTCTCTCTGTGCGGCTGAGTCTGTGCTTCACTGGAGGCCCTGCATGGATCCCTCCTCCCCAGAGCCCTCCTGATCTGGTGGAGCATCACAGTGACATCCTCACTCCGTATGGAACCCATGTCTTTGTCTTCAACCTGGAAAGGGCCTGGGTTAGGGTCACGTAATCTACATGTAGACACAGGGGTGTTGAGTGCACTCTCCCCTGAGTCCAGGGGCTCTTTCCGGAATGTTCGGCACGGGCCACTTATTAAATGTTATGGACCCAGCTTCAGGTAAGTTATCATTAGTGTAGTCCAGGTATGTGCCACTACCAGTAAAGCTACTATAATGACCCATGTCTCTGCTGATGGACATAGTTGACTTGTTTGGAGTGTGGTTGACTGGTTTAGCTCCTTGAGGGTTCTTTTTTTCTTTTTCAAACTTGCCTGCTAATGACAACCTCTCATTGTCGTCATCTCTGGTGAATTGATTCTGGTGCTTTCCACCACCATGGTGCTGGGGTGTGCTGGGGTATCCAGGCAGCAGCCACCCGAGTCTTCCAGCTAACCTGTTCTCCTTATTCTGACCCTTCGGCTCAGGCTGAATTGTTGCAGTTTTGGGTTGGGTCTTCACCAGAGGTTGCTGTCTTTTCACCTGCTTTTGATTCTGTCCAGGGGTTATGTTCTTCGGTCGCCCCTCTGCTGTTGCAGGTTTCATTGTCTTTTGTTGCTGCAAGTTGCGCTTATTTGCCTTGTTTCTTTTCTTTTTCCTGGAGTAAAAGACAAACAACGAATCACAACTTGTTTTCAAATTAAACAAAATGACTTGACGGACAAAATACAACCACATAACTAGCTCTGTATGAACATATGAAAAACCATGCCCCTACTGTGAAAGTCTGAGTTCTTTGTTGCGTATCCTGATTCTTGAAAGAGTGTCATTGTCCAGGGTCCCCTCAACAAAGATGGGCTTTTTATTTTTCAGAATCAACTTTTTCATTTTGGCTTTGTGTTTAGGTGTAGATATGTGACTTGCATAGCACTTCAGACCAATGTGGCTTGTCCCACAAGCCTGGCACCCATGAGTATAGTCCCTGTAGAAGATAAGGAGAAGGAAGGATGCATTTCCCACCATCAAACAGTCAACATTAACTCATAATTCAGTTGCCAAAAAAAATCATTGATATGTTTACAGCTGACAGTGAAGAAACGGCCTTGTTGTGAACGGGAATTGAGGATGGAAAAAAAGGCTGGAGCTTACCTGCCCGTCACAGCCTCAAGTTCCCGGTGGTGTGGCAGGCTCTGCATATGATTATGTGCTTCCTGTAAGATACAAACATATTTTTATTATTCTTAAAGTTTAGTCTTTTACTTAAATAACAACAATACTGCTTCCAACTGGGTGAAGTAGCCGGCTTCTTACCGTTTTGTTAAATGTAATTCTGCACAGCATACAGTTGCTCTTTGCGGCAGTGTTTTTCATGGTAACGTTAGCCATTCTTAACTCTAAAATGTAATCTGTAACATTGACATGGTTGTAGAGAAAAATGTAAAGCGGCTTGTTATGGTTGAATGACAAACATGTTGAAATACAATTGAATCATTGCCAGAAAGACACATACCTCACAAACCTTACGTTAGCCAAGTATCAGTCTGTTATTTTTAATAACTTGGATTGCAACATGTGCTTACAAATGTTCAGTTGTGTCTGAATTATAACTTTTCCTAGTCTTGTTCCTAGTCTTGTTGACATGTTAATAATAGACACCGGTTACTTGACAAACCGAAAAAATACATTACCCTTTTTTAGCTAAACCTCACATGCTCAACTTGATGGGCGCCATGGTTGAAAGTATAACTCCGCCCCTTTATGTCCAACGTAAGAAGTCTATGGTTTGAAACAATAGGTATATTCGGCTTCATACAACGCCGGCGGCGCCGTCAGCCGGATGACTTGAAGCTGAGAATACCATTGGCTGCTTCAAGTCAGCCGGGAAGGCGACGCCGGCGCTGCGTGAAGTCGAACGCACTTAATGACTGTAAATTTGGACAGAGCCTGTTTAAGGATATAAGACATTCTCTGGTTTGGAGTCGTATTCCATGGCAAGTCTTCATAAAAGGCTAGATTTCTTTAAAGCAATATCAAGACAAAACAATAATGAAACACCACATTTTTGGGGATTCCATCAAAGAAGTAAAAAAAAATGTTTGAAGTCATAAGGCTTACCCTTCGCAGCTTGGCGGTATTGCATTTCCGTTATGGCACCCGGCTCGTTCCGGTCATTTTATTCAATTTCTGCAAGTCAAAATATGTAAAACTACCCATTCGTTTTAAACATATCCAAAATGAGGATGATGGGCCCCATCAACCGTTTAGGTGTAGGCCTATTATAATAATAAATAGACGGTGTGATCGGCTGCTGGCCACACACTCACTACACTCACTGGTGGCGGCATAGGTAGGGCCAGAGCCTGTTTAAGGAGAGCCTTGCCACTCCTCATTAAGCCCCATTGTACCGAATTTTGTTGCAGTTCCACCAGAGTTCCATTGGGAGTGATCGCGGTCGAGTGCAGAATAAATGGGAGTCTATGGAGCTTAACGGCTAAATTTGTCTCTTTCACCTGATTGTCGTTGAGAAATCTCAGATTTTATTGTAGTTTTTGCATGTTCAACATGGATTATAGGTCAAAAATTGGATGAACGAGTACTTATGTCCTTTCGATTTCTTACAGGGTGAGTCGTTGTTGCCCATAACACGCTAGCATTCTGCTAATGAATGCTGATTGGTTAGTGATGGACTGACTACGACCAGAGATCCCGCTTGATGGCATCCGAAGTGGAATCATAATGTCAGAGCATTAGCAACATTAGAAACAACATTAGCAAGCCAAAACTCTTTCTAGCATGTGTATTGACAGGGGGAGCCTAACATGTCAGCTGTGTTGTCGATGCCTCGAGAGAAAAGAAAGTAACCGGAGCTTGCCGTAATACGGTATCTCTGGTCGTACAATGTGTATGACGTCTCTGACATTTTTAAAGTCTTTTTAGATAAAAAAAAACGACTTTAAAAAAATCGAACACCCAGCAGTTAGTATTTTTTTGCCTCCCCTTTCGAATTCCAAATTCAAGTTACTAGAAAAAAATATATATCCTGAGAAAATTGGATTTTGAGGGGCATAGCTCCATAGACCTCCATTCATTCTGCACTCGACCGTTAGCGCCATAGATATATATAAACACCGATTTTTAAACGGTTTGGTTTGTTATAAACGTCAGAGATGTAGTTATGCCACTGCATACTTAAGATTATGTTTATGTTGATTATGTTATATTTTTTACAAATAGAATATAAATCCAACCAGTTCAGAACCCGGAAGTTTCCCGAGAGTGGGTGTTCTCTTAGATTATAATTTCTCTGGGCCTACCTTCAACAGGGTGCGACCGACTCCCAACCATATAAAAAAAAAGAAGAAGAACGGATCGTTACATTGCGGAAGTGAATACTTTTCAATGATTATTCTGCTAGACTAGTAATAATAAAAACTGCCACACCGTAGCCGACTCACAGATCTTTTACATTAATTATTCCGCTAAAGGGGGGAAATGTGCAATGGTTGTGTACATAAAGAATATCCTGACAGGGTGAGTTATTTCATTAGCTCTCCGTGATAGATTGTAAACTTGTTGTAGGCTACGTTAGCAGGACGGCAAAGTTGTAATTGAAGCCACTTAGTTATTTCTTCGTTTATGATTAACGTTAAAAGTAAGTTGATAATATAATGCATATGGATATACACTGTAGGGTGACTAGACGTCCTCTTTTCGAGACCTAAAAAATGCGTCCGCCATGGATTCCAAAATCGTCCAGGATTTGGCCACATCGGATATTTGTGTTTCTCTGGGTCTTTCACAAACTACATTTAGTTAGTACGCCCTAAAAGTTTAAAGGGTATCTCCCTTTTTGCGTCAGCGATGTGTAGAGAGAACTGTCTTGTCGACCGCCTTCTCAGTGTTGCCAGATATACTTTTGAGCCTTTGGTACGGTACTTCGCCATTTCCAATCTGGCAACACTGAGCAACTTGCAGCCTTTATCATTATTGCTTTAATATGAGGAGGACTGAAAAGTGTCTTAATTTTCTTATTTTAATAATTTGTGTGGCCATATAAATCATTTATTATTTAGAATGTTGTATTTGTTATCATTATTGATTTAATACATGGACAAGTCCAAATGTCACAAAAAAGATTTGTTTTACATTTGCACTTTGCAATTTTGTTAAGGACCATCTTTATCACAAACACAGGGAAGCATCTGTTTGGAGAATGGTTCCTATCTGATGAATTACCTGGCCTGTGCCAACTGCCACCAGAGGGACTTTGTGTTGATCAGTAATAAGTCCACAGAAGAAGAGGATGGAGAGGAGATTGTCATTTATGACCGTGAGTCTTATAGTGCCGGAAGCGAATACTTACCTTATTGTATAAAAATGGTTATATATGATACTATTATCTTTGCATGACCTCTTTTCTGTCTTACAGATGTGTGTAAGAATTGTGAACACGTGATAGCCCGGCATGAGTACACATTCTCTGTGGTTGACGAATATCAGGTAAGGACAGTTGCACAGTCAACATGGTAACACCAGAGGGGGGGGTGTTTTTAAATCCACTATCGGAATTCACACAGGCTGTAACCCTAGTACCTAGTCCGTCCTCACAAAAACCAAACCACACACACCCCGGAAATTAATATTTTTGCTTTGAATCACAGTATATCACTGGTCACCATGCAGGGGAACTATTATTACCAAATGTACATTTAGAAGCTTTCATGCAGTGCAACACAGTTAGTCAGTCATTTTTTTTTATAAAGCACATTTAAAAATAACAGCTGTTAGCCAAAGTGCTGTACAATAACAAATAATTAAAACAAAATAGGACACAAGACACAATCACAAACATTGCACAAATAGACATGAGTCTCTGCAGGTTGGGATGTCTGAGCATGTATTACAGACTCCATATTTTTTGATGATAAAAATGACTTTGTTTTTAGCTATATTCTTTAGTTGATGGAAACAGCTTCTGACCACAGCATTGATCTGTTTATCAAAAGTCAAAGCAGAATTAAAAGTAATACCTACATTTCTAGCATGTGTATGAAAGTTCCCAGATAGAGGTCCTAGTTTACTGGCAACCATCTCTGGTATCTACGGTATATACATTTTTCAATATCCTGTACTGTACCATTTAGCAATGGATGCTTTTACCACAAAAATGTGTGACTTTGTAATGTGTTGTTCTTCTAGGAGTACACAATGCTCTGCTTGCTTTGTGGGAAGGCAGAAGACTCCATCAGTGTGCTGCCAGACGATCCCAGACAGTCTGCCCCTCTCTTCTAGACCTGCAGCTCAGCAAGCTTACAGCCAAGACAAACCAGCAGCATCTCACCTTAAGAAGGCTGTGCAAGTATCGTATCACAGACCACACTGCATTGGTTATCTCTTATATCTACACTAGAGATAGGATCCATTTTCATCTCAGATTTAGTATGTGGTGAAAATATCAGTGAGTGTGAAAGTGGTAACTTCTTTAACAAGATTTAGAGCCAAGGAGAATCCAGATCACATGCAGGGGAAGCAGCTACAGTCTGGACATGTCATGTTGCTAAGCTCACTCATTGATGTCATTATGTCAGTGAATACATTTGGGGGGAAATACAGTCGTATGCAAAAGTTTAGGCACCCCTCTGAGGCTGCATGATAATTTCCTGTCTTCACCAAAAAAGATCAATATAATATTGTAATATTACTTTTCTAGTTAACACTGAGTGCTGGGGTGTTTTCCAGACAAAGATATTTGGTGTAGCAGTATTTAGTTGTGTGAAATTAAATCAAATGTGAAAAAAAGGCTGTGCAAAAGTTTGGGCACCCTTATCATTTATTTGATTTGAATACCTCTGCCTACTAAATGCTGATTAACTGCAACACATAGTTAGTCTGATTAACTCGTTAAGCCTTCAATTACATAAAAAGGTGCATTCAATCATTAGAAAGGGTATTTAAGTTAGCCAATTGCAAGTTTTGCTTCTCTTTGATTCTCCTCTGAACAGTGGCAAAATGGGGGCATCAAAACAGCTATCAAATGATCTAAAAACAAAGATTGTTCAGCAGTATGGTTTAGGGGAAGGCTACAAAAAGTTATCCCGGAGGTTTCAGCTATCAGTTTCCACTGTGAGGAATGTCATTAGGAAATGGAAGGCAACAGGCACAGTTCTTGTTAAGGCCAGAAGTGGCAGGCCAGGAAAAATAACAAAGAGGCAAAGGCGAAGAATGGTCAGAATGGTCAAGGACAACCCTCAGATCACCTCCAAAGAGCTGCAAGGTCATCTTGCTGCAGATGATGTCACTGTGCATTGCTCGACCATTCAGCGCACATTGCACAGAGAACAGCTGTATGGGAGAGTGATGCGGAAGAAGCCTTTTCTGCACACGCGCCACAAAAAGGCTCGCTTGAGGTTTGCCAAACTACATTTGAACAAGCCAGGCTCATTTTGGAACAAAGTACTGTGGACTCATGAGACAAAGATGGAGTTATTCGGTCACAACAAGAGGCGTTACGCATGGAGGCAAAAGAACACAGCATTCCTAGAAAAACACTTGCTGCCCACAGTAAAATTTGGTGGGGGGGTCCGTCATGCTGTGGGGCTGTGTGGCTAGTGCAGGAACTGGGAATCTAGTTAAAGTTGAAGGTCGTATGGATTCAACTCAGTACCAGCAAATTCTGGACAATAATGTTCAAGAATCTGTAACAAAGCTGAAGTTACGGCGCAGTTGGGTGTTCCAGCAGGACAACGACCCAAAACATTGCTCCAAATCCACTAAGGCATTTATGCAGAGGAACAACTACAATGTTTTGGAATGGCCATCCCAGTCCCCAGACTTGAATATAATTGAAAATCTATGGGGTGACTTGAAGCGGGCTGTCCACGCTAGGCACCCATCAAACCATACTGAACTGGAGATGTATTGTAAGGAAGAATGGTCCAAATTACCTCAATCCAGAATCCAGACACTCATCAGAGGATATAAAAAGCGTCTAGAAGCTGTTATTTTTGCAAAAGGAGGCTCTACTAAATATTAATGTGATTTTTCTGTTGGGGTGCCCAAATTTATGCAAGTGTCTAATTCTCTTATGATGCGTATGGCATATTTTCTGTTTATCAAATAAACCTTATTTCACGGCTAAAATATCACTGTCCATGACGTATGTGTATATATATGACAAAGACGTTCCTCATCCAAACGCCCAACATTTTATAGATGAAAGTAATGGAGATTATCAGGGGTGCCCAAACTTTTGCATACGACTGTATGTCTATTGAACTTCTGAGAAAGGTTTTGTATGAATTGTTTAATCTTGGAATCAAAATGTCAGTTTGTGTCAATCCAGCTGTAACAATGGGAAGAAAAAAGAATTGTATAAAATAAACTTTCATGTAGCATTGTACGTAATGAGAAATACAAAATCTAAACAGTTACTGGTCTGTATATTTGATCTTATAAGTATAACAAAATAAATAAGTACAAAACAAATACACTACCAGCCAACATTTACAAAGTCCTTGGCAACAATATTCATGCTCTTTGTATGCATCATATTTATGTGGAGCTCAATGATTACCGGTTCACACATAAAATATAAATAGTATGTCTTTGTCTGAATTTCTGCAGCCTTGAAGTTTAGACTCACAGCATAGTGATACTGGTTTGTACGTCCTCTTATTTTCTTTGTCAGTGATGATACCGTCATGCTACCACCAGCTAAGACTGGAACCATGATCTAACAGGAACCACATACTCGCTACCTTAAGCATTGTTCCTCAAAAATGCAGTCAACAACACTCCCAGACCTCACTGCTCTGGTACTAAACACTCCGCTCATACTGAAATGGTGAAAATAACAGTCCAGCAAAATAAATGGCGGTTATTCCATAGGCTCGGACTCAAGATAAACAGGTTATATACAGGGGAGACAGGAATGGTTATGTAGGTTAGGCCAGAACATTCTTCTAGAGCACGGGTGTCAAACTCCGGCCCTCGAGGGCCGCTGTCCTACATGTTTTAGATGTTTCCCTGCTCCAACACACCTGATTCAAATGAATGGTCGTTATAACAACCCTTTTAATTGAATCAGGTGTGTTGGAGCAGGGAAACATCTAAAACATGCAGGACAGCGGCCCTCGAGGACCGGAGTTTGACACCCCTGTTCTAGAGGATTTAATACATTTTGCGGAATACGTTTCATTGTCAGAAAATAAAGATTAGGCTTAATTTCAGGAAAGGATAATTGTAGTGTATTCTGAATGTCATAAGATGATTAGAAAAAGACTCATTGTTCGCTGGTCTGCATGATAATATATTTGATATGGACCAGTTGATTAAAAATACACAGTTAAAGCCAACACTGTACAAATGATAAAAAATAAATTAAAAAATGCAAGTCATTTGCATGATATCCATGCACTTACACGTGACCACGAGTGCATTTACATTCAAAACACTTTGATGACTTAACTTTTGCTAGCAAATAAAACCATACAAACACATTGCTAATACGCTATAATGTGTGATATATTTTTAGATACGTCAGAATAATACATTACATTCTACCTACTAGTTTCTGCGTAAACTAATGAAGTTTAGATTAGACTACATGCCCTGATCCTTAACAATATTAATGCTGATGTTTGTATAGTGAGGTTCATATGGAATGCAACTTACTTGCCTTTCAGTTCTCTTTAGTTCTAATGATACATATCTACACCGCAGCATTTATTATTATGATATTTTTTTACATCCCTCAAATATTGTAGAGTACAGATCTTTTTGATCTTACAGTATGTCATGTTAAGATAACAGGGATAAAGAAGAGTTGGCAATTTCCAGGTTTGAGTCATTCCCTGAATCAAGCCACATTGTCAAGTACTTTTCAGAAACATCCATCAAATAAATAAATAAATAATTTTTTTATCATACATTTTACAATTCATACAGTACATTCCCTTGAGTAGATAAGGTATTTACACATGCTTCCATGAGGCTGGGCCGGAAACGGCCTTCTGTACATACATGGACAAGATACAGCATCATGTTAGTTGCTGTACCACCACCCCCCCTCCCCTCCACCTATCCAGTCATCGGCTCACTTTGCCGTAGCCCCTCCCCTCGTGGCTGGGCCCCCCCCCTCGGTGACCCAGCGCGGCCCCCCACAAGCCCCTTGGAGGGGGGGACCCTGAGAGGCTGGAGGGGGAGCGGCTCCGCCCCAGGAAGGCCCCTCCCTGGTGGAGCTCCTGGCGGGAGGGGGAGGAGCTGAGGGATCGCTGCAGGGCATTGGAGGAGCTGCGGGGGCGGGGCGGAGGGCTGAACACGGCCCGCTCCTGCATCAGCTGGGTTAGGCTAGCCAGGAAGTCCGCATCGCTGGTGCTGCTGGCTCGAACCCGGAACCGGCGACGCCTAATGAACGGGGGGGGGGTTTACACGTTAACAAACTTGGACCAGGACAATCATTCACTTCAAACCATAAAAGTAGTAGATACGGCTTCTGATGAGATGGAAACAACATAAAAGCAGAGCTGTCCAGTGGTGCTCCTACCTGGTGTCTACAGTTGGCCGGGTGGGAGGTTTCCCAGGAGGGGGGCGAGGCAGGAAGCGGCCCGCCAGCTCTGGAGCAAGGGGAGAGCTGACGGGGCGCGGGATCTTGCTCCTGCTGCCGGAGGAGGAGGAGAGGGACAGGGGCTCCTCTCCCAGCCAGTCGGAGCAGGAGAGACGGTCCCGGGGCAGGACGCAGGGCAGGTTGTCACAGGAAAGGGAGGGCGAGGGGGAGTGGGTGGGGGAGCCGGGGAGGGGGCTGCTCCAGCGATGGCGCTTCTCAGCTGCGAGCTCCCGGGCGAGGGGGTCAGGGGGGGGCGTGGGCGTCCCGTACCGGGATACGGCTTGACCTCGGGGAGGCAGGGGAGTCCCTGCGCCTGAGTAGGGGGGGAGGAGGGGAGTCAGCCTCTCCAGATGGCTTGGCCCTGGGGTGCTGGTTGGGCTCGGAAGAGCGGTCGGGTAGGCCCGAGTCACTCTCTGGGTCTTTGGCCAGGTGAGCTGGGGTGGTTGTGGCCAGATGAGCTGGGGTGGTTGTGGCCAGGCTTGGCACTGGGCTGGGGGCTGGCTCCACCACCTCTCCCTCCCCTGGTCCTTCCTCTGGGGCCGCTTCCATGAATGGGGCCTCCAGAGGTATGGCAGCGCTCTTCTCCTGTACTGGGGACTGGGGAAGATGAGTAGGTGCAGACTGGGGATGGAACACATGTTTAGGAGAGATTAACAAGGGGAAAGAAGAACACAAAGGAACACCCAAACGAGGTGTTGTTTGGAAGCATTATCACACTGCATGACACATGCTATCACCTGCTCCAGCTGGGTTCGTCCTCGAGGGAGGACGGAAGGCATCTGTCCCAGCATGCCTGGCAGCCTGCGGTGGCCCAGCAACCAGGTGCAGGGCATGGCCATGTGAGACAGGACGGGGCTGCAGGGAGCTGCCTCCGGGAGGCAAGGCGGCTCCTCGCCCAGGGCCTCTCCTTGGGGCTTCTGCTCCAGCATCACAAACTCCTGGGAGTCTCCCTTCAGGGGTATGCAGCCCACATCCTCCTCCTCCTGGGCAGGGGTCCCTGCCACTGGACAGTCCTCGTTACAGGAGGTTGCCTGCTCCCCTACAGTCCTCTCAGGGATGGCCTTCTCTCTCTCCTGGGACAGCCCCAGTCGCTGCTTACCCAAACTGGAGAAACAAATCGCACTACAGGTAAAGTTAGGTCCATTAACGAGACCGGCGATTATATGAATCAGTTCTGTTACCAGTCCATTTGCAGTCCAACACATACATTAGCACATTATTAATCATCATTACTGCTCAAAGAATACTTCTTTGAGCCTTTACTTGCTGCAGGCCTCAATAAAAACAGCTTTGTCGTAAAATATTTTGTTAACTAGAGCTATTTAAGCAGCAAAAGACAATGGTTTCAGAGAAGCTGTGGAGTATATCAGAGGAGGGACCGGTTCTGGTACTGACTAGGCCTCCAAGAAGCGTTCGATGGTGGGTTTGGGCTCGGGGGCCAGCCTCTTCTCAAATGCCAGGCTCTGGCTGTGCCTCATCCTCCTGAGCAGCGGGGCCGCCCGGTCCAGGAACATGGTCTCGGAGCGCACCCGGCGAGGAGAGCTCTGGATGGAGCCTGTGTTGGGGCTCTGGTTCCCCTGGTTCTGACTGTGCTCATCTTCACTGACCACCTGTGAGAAAGACCAGCTCATAGAAATGTGTCGCAAAACAACAGTAACTCTGACAAAAAACTGCAGTTTTGGGCATCCATCTGCAGGGGTTTTGTTTTCAGTTTCCATAGATCTGTCAAGTCAAATTGTATCTCCTATTCCCTAAATAATTTTGACACAAAAGTGAGACATTTAATTAACTAACTAGGTGGCAGAAATTAAACAGTGTAGTAATCCAGTTTGCTCCCAGGAGGGTTGAGCATGGCCAAGGTATTGCAGCTGAACTAGTCCCTCCAGAGAACTAAATAGCTTCCTGGTTCAGATGTTGTGTTTCACCATGGTGAGGGGGGAAAACCAGACTAAAAACATCTGGTGTGTTAACTGCCCTCTGTCGGTGCACTTTCTAACCTTCCTGGCGATAGGTTGGGTCTGCTTGTGGTTGCGGTTGCGGTCCATCTCCTCCCACACGTCTACCCCCTGGGTGCTCTGGGCGGGAATGGGGGGGCAGTTGTCTGCATCGCTGAGCCGCTCACCCTGCAGGACGTCCTCTGTGTTCTCCCTCTGCAGCTCCCCAGGGAGCACAGACGCATTGGCCATGCTGGGAGCGCGCACGCACACACACACACACACACACACACACACACACACACACACGGACAAAGGTCATTCCGCTGCTTCCTTTGGTGTAAATTAGAGTAGCAAGTGTTTCTGAGGGATCTGGCTGACACTGCAGTTTGTTGTTGTTTTTGTTCCAGAAAAGGCTTGCTGACTTGACAGTAGGGCTGTCCCTGACTAAGATTTTCTTTGGACGACCAAGACTCAACTGAACACTTCTGAAAATCGACTAATCTAAATTTGAAAAGTTTTTTCTTCTTCTATAAATGTTTTTCATCAAACCATTTTGTGTGATGTTTTACCTCACTGAGATAAGAGATAATCTGAAAGAAATACATATGTAAGAAGGGTGATGGAAAGTCTGTGCAGCCCTTACCCCGCCCCCTTTGTCTCGTTTACACACAACAATAGGTGCGTTCGACATGACCTCGCTTCATGCAGCGCTGCAGCTGGCTGCAGGCGGCTGACTTGAAACGGTGAATTGTGGTTAGACTTTTTGTCCGACTTGAGACGGCGCCGAGGCTAGGTCACTGTGACGTAGCCATCAAAGTACCGTGAGATCGATTCGAGAAGTGCCGGCTGTGTAGACGAGCGCATTTTCTCAAGAGCAACTGCACGGCTTCAAATGACGACACAGCTATTTCATGATTGGCCAGACTCACACACGACAACTTTGACGCTTGTTTTGTAATTATTCTGACACCTTTAGTTTCGCCAATGCTCAAATCCGGACCAAACAATTTGATTGAGTAAAACATTTGTTGAAGAAAGAGTTTTGGGCCACCTCTTCTACTAACGGAAAGACTAAGTTTAATTATAAATAAAGTAACGTAAGCAAACAGCGCTTGATCGGCCATGACTGACATCAACGCAGCAAACCACGAGAAGCTGGAATGTCCAACTTCACAGAGCCGTTTTCAACTCCTCCCCGACTGCAAGCGGCTACTCTCGCCGGTCGTTTCATTCAGCCGCAGTCCATGTCGAACGCACCTATTGACACTGACAGTGCGTTCACACTGCAGCGACGCAAATCGCTTGCCATCGCTCGCCTTCCCACAGTGCAACACGCTCGGGGCTAGAAATGTTTACCATGGTTGCTACGTTATGAGAAACAAGAAAACACTCCGATTGCCCGCCAAAAATATTAATATTTTTTTAAAGTATTTAACTGAGGTAAACTTCTACGACGGCGTATTAGGGCCGATTTGTTTTGTTGTCCTCTTATTGTTTAAACATATTTCAATCTGTATAGTTTATAAATAGTCTCGGTATAAATCGGATCATTGTATGTGGAATGCTTAGTTTCGTTTTCAACAGCGAGCGGAATTCATTGATATAATAGACTATAATATTTGTTTAATAATAATAGGTAACGTACTAGTCTTTATATTCTATTATATGCTGTGTCGGGAGCATGATGGTAATTGTTTACGTTTTGTGTTGTTCCAGCACCACTCTCATTTCACTGTCATGTAAACTCCGCTAGCAATAAATCAGCAAAAATAAGTTTGATAAGAGTTGTGTTCTGACAGACACACCGGGAGCAAACACAACGCACAAACCTGCTACACCCTATCTTAGTTCCTCACCTACACTTATATTGAAAAGTATAATTTGATCAGGCATCCATTACTGCAGGCTTGGTAAGCGGCGGCGTGCAATTTGGCTAGGTATACATCCGCGCTAGAATATCAAGGTGAAAGTCATCATGCTTGCGTAGTATAGACCCAGCTCCCAACCCAACTTTGAGAATAGATTAACGGCAATATTTTTGTTATCGCCCGATAAGGATTTAACGCAGCGCGTTAACGCCGATAACGGCCCACCACTACTAGATACACTGTTACAAATCTCTTTAGCCTCAAAACAAACCCATCCAATTTCTGTATACTCAGTGATTGTATCACTACTGACCCCAGGTATGCTGGTGTGATGCGGGTGAGTTGCTGGGCCGTGGTGGCTGAGGCAGTAATGGTCAGCATATCCTCAGTATCACCCTTCTCCCAGTCATAGGGGTCATTCTCCAACACGTTGTGGCTTTTCATAGCGTTCTCAAACAAGGACATCAAAAGCTGCATCGAGAACAGGAAAAATAAAAAGCATTGAGCACGGATAGTACAAAGTAAATACCAGTACAGCTGCAAGAAAAAGTATTGGAACCCTTTCAAACCACTCTTTCTGCATAACAAAGTCATAGTAGACAAACTACTTTACACTACTGATAAGCACATTATAAATGTTTTTGTATTTATATAACATACCATGTAAACATTCAATGGGCAGGCTGGAAAAGGTATGTGAACCCTTGGATTCAATAACTAGTTGACCCTTTTATGCAGCAATAACATCAAGCAACCATTTCCTTCAGTTGTAGATGTAAACTCGACAAGGCAAATCAAGTTTTTAGTGTTAGTGTTTGGTATTAACTGAAGCAGACTACTTGTGACTGGATTGCATTTCATGACCAATTTATAAAGAAATCCAGGTCTTTCCAAAGGGTTCACATACTTATACCTGCAACTGTAGATAAAACAGAAAAAAAAATTGCTAACCGATTGGGAATGAATGAATTACACCTGACTGATAAAGTACCTGATAGTCTGGCTTGGTGAAGTAGTCCAGGGTCAGGATATGATCGAGGAAGATGCTAAAGTCAGACGGGAGATGTTTCAGCATGAGGCGATGGTCATATGTCTCCTTTAGATTACCTACTTGCTCCTAATTAGGAGTAGGACAGGACAAATAAGGAAAAGAAGGATGAAAAAGATCAACACAAACAGAATCTGCTGAGCACATTTAGCTAGAGTAAGTATTTTTTTCACCAATTCTTACTTTGTCTTTGACCTTCCTCCATGGTAGCTGTCCCACCATGAACTCCACCAGCATGTAGAAGAGAGACCATAGGTCATCATGGCGGCCCATCTCCTGCAAAACCAGATAATGTACTGGTGAGGAAACACAGATGTGCACTCCCAGTCTCTCCTCAATGATCTCTCCTTAAAAAGGTATAGAAGGTAAGTTGTGTCCACTATAAACATGTTGTGTCAGCTAGGGCAGGGAAATTTGGTCTAAAAAATCAAATCTGAATTTTTCACACCACACCCGTTTTCCTATTCTAATCTGCTTTTTTCTGTCTTAAAGGTTCACAACTACCCATCATTCTGCTGCAACAATTTTAGTCAATACAAAAACAAATAAAAAGCATTTTCTTTTAACATTTGCGCTGTGGGGGGGTGTGAGACAGCCCGACGGTTAAAAGAAAATGCTTCACTTTATTTTTGTATGAGGTAAAGTTGTCACAACACCTGGGGGGGGTCACAATGACTGAAGGGTCACAATGACCCGAAGAGAACACAAGGGTTAAAATCAAACAAACAAAAGATAAAAGGCATTATTAAAAACATTCTTTTACAAAATTAAATTGCATGCTAAATAACAAAATCATACGAGGTGGTCGTAATGTCTTTCAAATTAGTTTTGTTGTTGTTGCATGGAACACAAGAATGTCTACTGCCTCTTTCTTGAGGCATGCCAATTGTCTCAAGTGATATAATAGTTTTTTGTATTTGTATGTCTACCGACATTTCACCAAAATAATAGCTAACGAACTAAACTATCTAGGCGCACGTAACTTTTAACTTTGTCAACACCCAAGCAGAGCATTGAACTGGTACCAGCACAGTGTTTCAGAGAGTGGAATGATAAGGGGGGATTCCATAAGGTCGAGAGACAGGTTGGCTTATTTTGTGAACCTACTGTCAATCAAATTTGAGCTTGAGGAAAGCACAGAGGTTCAGACAAGAATTTGGGACGCCGTTTCTCATTTAATGTTATGGCAGTTTTAATGGTGAGATGTGTAAATTACCCAGACTTACCTTGTTTTTATGTGCATTGACCGAGGCATAGCGCACGGTTCCTCTGAACCCTGCCACAGGACGAGGCTAAAAGAGAAGCAGAGACTATTGTCTTGAGAAAAAAAAATCTTTAAAAAAGTTTAAATGTACTTTTATTTCTATTAGTCACCCACAAAATGGCTTTAAACAATGAAACAGACAATCCTCAAAGCCAAGTTAAAATACTTACAGGACGGACTTCCTGACAGGAGTTGGTAAATTGACGAGCCAGGCCAAAGTCAAGCATGTAGCAGCATCTGCATGTGCTGGCCAGTCGTCCCATAGCAAAGTTTGACTGGGGTTTTATATAAGCAGGGAAAAAGTCATTGATCTCAAAGTAAATGATCCCCCTTGGTCATCAGCCCCTTGTCCCCCCACTGTCTAAACTCCTATCTGCTTACCGGTTTTATATCACGATGTAGGAAACCCACTGAATGGATGCTTTCGATGGCCTCTAGCATCTGCCGGCCCAGTCGCAGTGTGGTGGAGACTGAGAAGGTACCGCGGGTCATGGTTCGGCGCAGGTCTGCTAAATTCCGCCCCTTCAGCACCAAATCATTATATTGAGTGAGGAGATCTCATTTACTTTATATAAGTGTTGCTCATCCTTTGCAGATTTTTGATATACAAGTACACAAACCTGCCACTTGCTATACCTCCATTACACTGGCTGGTAACAACAAACTAGCCATGTCTAGAGAGACAGCTATAGTTATAGAGTTCCTACCTGGAGTTCCATTACCACATAGTTGAATCGGTCATTGCGGCCACAACCAACAAAGCGGCACACATGATCTTTGCCTGCACACAAGAGGGAGAAAAAATCATTATAAGACATGATTCTGATTCTGATTATGGTACAGTGTTTGGAGATAGCACATCATTTTTACCTTGAAGCTTTTTGAGCACGGCCACCTCCATCTTCAAGACCTGCTTGGGCTGCTGAGCAGACTCCACCTTCAAGGCCACGTTGGCTTGGTTCAGCTGATCCAGAACCTCGTAGATCTCCCCAAACCCTCCTCCCCCAATCTTCTTCACCTGCAAAACACCAAGGAGAGCAGGAAGTTTGCAAACTGGATAAGAAGACGTGTCAAGAGTGAAATAGTACCATGAAGGTTCCCGGTGCCATATACGTACCACCCTCCATCTCTCCCGGACCACATCTGCCACTGACAGGATGTCTGTTTGCTCTACACCCCCACTCATCCTGAGTGCTTCGAGTGCTCCCGACAAAGGCCTGCACCTGGCATTAGTGACGCAGGCTTCTCACTGAAAACAGGGGAAAAGCAGACAATTGAGTACAAATGGAAATATTAACAACTTAGTGTCTAATCATTGAATAATAAATCAGTACAATAAATCATTCTCCTTTGAAAAATATTAACTAGTCTAGAGAACACGATGAGCAGCCCCATCGTTCAGCTAGAATAAAGGCTGCTGGCTTGATTTAATACAAGTCAATGCAGTGCTTATTTACTGCATTGACACAAGAGTTTGGATTATTCACTACTGCTAAACCTAAACAGCATGATTAATATATATATATATATATATATATATATGTCATATACAAGGAGGAACACATGGATTTGATAAAAGTTTACGTTATTTTGACTTTACAGAGATATACCTCTTATATCCATAGCAAATTAGCTAGCTCGCTAGCTAACTGACACGCTACTGTATCTATTTGTCAGCTAACTTGTACTAATAGTACTGTACTCTCAATGTTGCCTCAATCTAGGTTGATCAAATACAAAGGCAGTAAGTCAGTTGCTTGTCATGTTGTTTAGCAAAACGCTAGCCGATGTTGAATAGCGAGAAACCTAGTGCTAATTGTCACTTTATTAGCTTGCAAACTAGATGGATTGGCTAGCTAAAAAACCTATACTAGCCAACTAGGTAGCCTAGCCAAACGATAGCTAGTCGGCCAATTATAAAGAGTTAATTGTCTAATATTATATCGAATAGTAGCTAACGTGTTAGAGCTATGTCTGAAAATAACTTAACGAGGGCAGTGTGGTATTGTTAACGTCACACACAGTATGTAGCTACTGTAGCTAGCTATTTTCAGTCGATATAGTCTACCATACAGCCAGCTATGTTGTTACTGAACTGGCATTGGCAAGACAAAAATGCCCATGAAGAACTCGGGACTAGGGGTACCTACCTTGCTATATTGGACCATTGCAAATGTATGGGCAAGCGGAATAACCCAAATGTAAATTAATTGAAATGTCCATCGTATGTATCAATACAATGTTTGGCTAGTTAGCTAACTAGCTAATAGCTCTACTGCAGGCTTCAACGGAATGGGAGATTTCTCTCATTCACACAGCAACGGTTACGTCACGAGCAAAAACTCCTCCTTGCATTGATCCATACAGTAGCCTACCTTGCATGATGAGATCCATGCAGAATTTTGGAGAGGATGCCCACGCCTGGTTTGTCACAATGCACACTGTCTAACCAAATAGAGATTATATTATGTGTATATATATATATATATATTATATTATTCACGTAATAGTGAGGTATGCCTACCTCATCTCATACAAACTGCAACGGATGGGGATCCTATGCAAGTCCAGTACCGCTGCAACGCTTGGCGCATATACTGCAATGACACGTTGGTAAATTGAGGTCGTTCATGTTGACACTGTTCGACCGTTAATATTCGGTTACTTAATCAATAGGGACTATAGACTACCCTACTAAATTGCTGTTAATGAATCTAAGGGTCCCTATGAAATGTCACTTCAATAGTAATGCCACTGCATTGGGGAAAGTCCCAGGGTATGTTGGGAAGCCCCCAGAACTTCACCATCCATTCCAAGAGATACTCCCCGCAATGGTTCAACAATTGCTAATTTGCTACGTAGCAAATGTGGCCTACTGATTTTAATAATTGCAGTGTAACAAGCCATGACTTAGCAGTACTTTGTAAGCTACAGTGCTTCCTCTGTGGAGTCAAGTAGACACGTTGTAAAAGAGCATTTGTTACACGGATATGGAGATGAGTTTGGTTTAACACAACCGGATTGGATAACAGAAGGACGTAAATTGAGCAGTTGAAGGGTGAGGCATCGTATTCATGGGTATTAGAACTTTAAAGTATTTCCGCAGCATGTTAGATTTACAAAAGCTCTGAATAGATCAAATCAATTGCTTAATGCAGTAAGAACTGGTGCACACAACAGTCAAATCTGTGATAAAATGTGTCTTCGCTTAAACCAGTCGCACTTTTCATACTTATGACGACATCACTGGTTTATGTACGTGCTGTAAATTGTTGCGAGGACAAAAGTTGTGGACATGTTTTCCTGGAAATGTGCAATCTTACACTTCGCAACATTGTAGTTGTAGGCCTACTCCTTTTTTTAAACTGGTTTTCGGATCTTACATTTTCGAGGGACCATGCCCTGCGTTTAATGCTCTCAGTGAAAAATGTATTAACTTTAGACTCAGCCGAAGAAAGTTGTCGAAGTATGTCATCTGTTGCGCATGATCTCATTATGGAGTCGCATGCAGTCGACTTTGGCCGATCGAGCAAAGTAGTTTAAAGGAACTCGCTGTCAAATGCACAATGCGACATTGAGATGGTATGTGTTGACCAAAATACAAATGTTTTTTCGTGTCACGTGCATGCGCAAACATACACAATAGTTATTTGAAACCTGTTAAATAAGTATCTAAACCTATGCAATGATTCTGTTACCATTTGTCAGTAAGCATTGTATTCTATGTTTGGCTATATAGCTGTAGATATAGCGTTACATATGTATATCCACTATGTTAGTTTATTTTGGCTTTTGTGTTCTACAGTTTGAAAACAACATTTATGCTGGAGTAATGTATAAAACATTTTTTTTAAACTTTCATTCTGATTTCCCTGTTTGCGGCATGTGTCTCTGCAAAGGCCGTGACATTAAACATATTGGTGCTTCCATACTAATGTACAGTATTTGTATTTTCTCTCTCAGGGTCCTGTAGACGAATGAGGGTCACAGGAGGATCAAGCGCTGCTGCAGACTACAGATCTGACCTCGGGAGGGGGGGGTGTGTGGGCCCACCCTGTGCCCTTTCCTGTTGGACTTCCTCCTGAATCTCACTGTTCACACAATTAAATAAAGAAAACAAAATATTCTTCTTCAGACAGTGGCAGTATAGGCTCATAGATTGTATTGGTATTTCACCTCTTTAATCAAGTGATAAAGGCTGAAAAGGCCCCTCCATCACTTGTCGGTTGGTGGTTGTTTCTTAGTGATATTATGAGTCTTCCTCCTCAGCAGAAGTTGAATACGGACAAGGGTGTCAAACAGAGGGCTACAGCCGTGAAGGAACCCATGCAACATGCAGGGGACGTCTTCTACGGCATGGGCCCTCCTGCTCTAGAGTCAACTCACATGGATTCTGGAGGCAGCACAACTGTCTTCAACCCAGAGAAGGGGCCCCAAGGGCGTGTACACTACCAGTCCACTGCTAAATGGATGCACCAAGACCCTACACAGGCCCCTGGCTGGTCTCAGGAAGCCCCTGTGCAAACCTGGGGCCAAAACTTACATGGTTCTTACATGGGAGGGATGAACAACATCAGGACCCAGATGGCATTCCCAAAGGGAGGGCATGATGGTGGAGCTCTACAGATTGGGGGAGAAAAGCAAGCCCCAGGATCTCTGGAGGTGTACAGAGAGGCTGCCCAGGCCCAGGCAAGAGGTCTGGAGTGGGAGCATGCCAATGCAGCAAGGCGCCAAGCCCAACTTCAAGCCTTCCAACAGGGTCATAAGGGTGTGGACATTCAGGCTCAGCCTCACATGCCTGGGTCCATGCTGCAACCCTTCCAGCTGGCGTTTGGACCTACGAAGCAGCACCTTCCATCTGCATACTATCAGGTGTACCAGGGCAACAAGGGAATGCCAAACCTAAGTTACAGTGATCCACCTAAAACCCAACACCAAATGCTACAACTTCAGCAACAGATGCAACAGCACCAAATCCAGCAGCAGCAGCAGCAGCAACAACAACAGTTGCAGCAGCAGCATCACCATCAACAACAGCAGCATCAACAGTTACAACACCAAATACAACAGCAACAAATGCAAAAGCAGCAGCTGCAGCAAATGCAACAATATCGTCAGCAGCAAATGCAGGAGCAAAGACAACAGGCACATCAATTGCAGCAACAACAGCAACCACACAATTTACCACAACAGGAAGTACCGCAACCACAGTTTCAACAAAAACAGCACCAAAACCAACACTTTATGGGTTATCAATCCCCTGAGAGCTGTCTGTCTAGCACCAGCCCACCCCCTCAGAATGATAATGTCCAATTACTGGACACCCAGGAGCAGGCAATAGAGACAGATAACCCGTTTAGTGACTCCTCAGTCACATCTGATTCAATCCCTCAGAAGGTGTCCCCAGACTCTGCAGAGCCCTCTGATGCCCCTCAGGTTCTCCCTCGTCGTTCTCGCCGACTGTCCAGGGACGGGCTATCCCCACTGGGTGGCCCGCCCACCATGGCCCCCTGGACCCAGGCTTCCAGGGAGCTCCTGCCCCCCCAGAATGGCCAGGTGGCTGGGGGGGGAGAAGGGGTAAATGCCGGGGAGGCACCGGCAGCACCAGGGGGCGTTATCCAGAGCACACGCAGGAGGAGGAGGGCATCGAAAGAGATCAACCTGGAAACTCTCGCTCAGAAGGCCTCAGAGATGGAGCCTGCCAAAATGGCCAAGGTAAATCCAAAGTCTTTCAAAGTTTTCATTTTTATTTCTAAGAGTAACGTCACCTTGTTGCTGTTATGCTTATGCTAATCGAATCAGAATTGGCTTAAGGACTAATTTTGGGGGAATTTGCGTCGTTGATGTTTTTACACAAATAGCATATTATCAAGCATTTTTCCTGAAGATTTGTTGGGTCCTTGTGTAGCCATGCAAGTGATTGTGTCACACTTAAATATGGCAGCTTGCTTACAAAGCTCTGTTCCTCTTACATAAGGAAGAACATGGTTTCTATGCAGGACTTTCCCATGATTTATAACGTCTTTTGTGAGGTCTGTTTTCTTGACTTTTTGGTAAGTCAGAGAAGTTTACAGTTGATATAGCAGACAAGTCAGAGATGTTTACAGTTAGCTAACTAGTGGTGTTAAACATGTGCATGCGTGAGTGGATTTACATGGTCGTACACAGTGAGTTCCCTATTCACTGGAAAGCCAACTGGTGCAACCTGAAAAACTGCTTTTCTATTAGATAAATCTCACTTTTGGGAGGGTATATCAATTTGCTTTCTTCCTTCCTTTTTTTGCTAAGAGACAGGAGCTGCCTGACCTTGCGAACCAGGATTTAAGGAAGGTCAAATCTACGCAACACAGTGAACACATCGATTCTAATCAGTAGTTAGTCTACATATGTAGTTTGCATTCTCTTTAACAAAAACACAATAGCAGCATTGCAATTTCATGTTTGTCCAGTAACAATTCACCTGGGAGGTAAGGAACTGAACTGTGTGCAGATAGAGGCAGTGCTGGGTGCAATGTTGAACAGCTGCATGTCTCCACACCTCCACATTCCTTACAACCTCCCCAACCATTCAACAGAACTAGGGAGGGGCTGCAGAGGCAGGCTCATACTCCGTGACTGCCACAACTGGCTCCTAACAGGCCTACTACTGTTTGTTCACAATCCAGGCCTGAATCACCAGTGCCTTGCTGGCCTACTGGAGTAGTTTGAGGGTGAAAGAAACACCTCCCCCTTTCCACTTTTTATTTTTTTGTGTTATAGACTTAATTTAAAATAGTGTAAAATTAATCGTGTCCATTTATGCAATATACACCACAATTTGAATAGAATTAATACTTTTTCAGAAATGTCTTCAAATTAATAAAAAATAAGGAAATGCCTTACATTTTTTACTGAGATCATTTGCAATGACTCTCCAAATAAGTTAAACTATATATTTTCCTTATAATTTCCTTTGACAAACCATGTTGTCTCTGGAGCAATTGGACATTTAAGAAGGCACCCACTATCTAAATAAGGTCCCACAGACCACAGTGCATGTCAGACAAAGCCATGAAGTTCAAAAAACCCTCATACACCTGCAGAAGACAATTGTGTCAGGCCATAAAACTTACGAAGGTAAAAAAAAGAAGGGGTAAATGCTGAGAGCACCAGGGGGCGTAAAAAAAAACACTGAACCAGTTCCTTGAAAGTAAGTTCATATGAAGAGTCTCCAACACTGTGAAATGAAGAACATTTGGAATCACCAAGATTCTTCCTTGAGTTGGCAGTATGGCTGAACAAACTGATTGGGCAAAAGATAGTCTTTTTATCAGTAATGTGACCAAAAATACAAAGACCGTTGGAACCAAGTTTCAGAGTTCCTTTGCAGTGATGGTTGAGATTTTTGAACCAATATGCCAGATGAGTATCACTGTACTTTAACTCTCCATCAACCAGGCTTTCTGGTAGAGTGGCTCGACAGAAGCCATTTCTGACTCAAAGACAAATTATAGCCTGCTTGAAGTTAGCCAAACAACACTTAAAGATCTGAGAGCCAGAGGGAAATTATTCTCTGGCAGTTCAAAGACTCTGAGAACAAAATTAAAAAATGATCCTGTCTGATTAAAAATGCAGAGCGATACCTGCAAAATCGATGCAAATCTGGCAAAACCCAGCTACTGCTCATCACCCAAGAACATCGCTACGATGCAGCGTGATGGTGGAAACATCCTTCTATGGAAATGTTTATCAGGACAGGGTTGATAGGAGGACTTGTCAGGATTGAGGGAGTGATATTAACGAAACAGAGAAATCCAGCGCAGAAAGACTAGGGCAAAGATAAAGAATGACAAACAATTTGAAGTTCACAGCCAAAACAATGCTGGATTGCCTTTATCACAAGTTTCAATCTCCATAAGTGACCCAGCCAAAGCCTGCACAGGTACCTCATATATATCAGTGGAGAGTCCAGGAAATTGCAGTTCACCAGTACTCTCCACCCCCACCTGACAGAGCTTGAGAAGATGAGGAATATTCTTCTTAGAAATACAGAATGGGACATATTGGTCTGGTAGGCACATCTGTACCAATCAGTGTCCTATGAGGAACTACTGGCATCTGTGATAGACGGTGACAAACATCCAGTCACCAATTGCCAAGTATTCTTTGAGTGCCTAGCCTTTTCTAAACAGTTTCAAAGGACAACTTCTCAGATGGATATGTGTAACAATCTATCTGATGAGTCAGGTTAACTCATCCCAGCTGAATCTGTAGCTATATTTAGGGGCCAGGGGCACCTATTGTTTTTATTATTATTACAGACATCCCAACCTGCAGACACTCAAATCCGGGAGGTGGTTCCTTTTATTTATTTTATGGCATTTGCGGGTGTCCGCTATTGAAATGCGGGAGACTCCCGGACCTTCCGGGAGACTTGGGATGTCTGTTATTATTATTATACTTAGGACTAGGAGTCTATGGCAGCCCATAGAACCGATAGGTGAAAAGTTTTGAATTTTGGCACGCTGATTGGGAACGGTCTCCTGATTATCGTCACCAAGTTTCATGTCGACCAGACGACCACTGAAGCACTATAGCGCCACCAAGGGGTCAAAGATGAAGGTGTGTTTACGCCCACAAGTTTTGAACCGTTAGACCGTTTTTCTTATGTGAGGTATCATTGGATTCCTTAGATGCAGACGATTCGATTGAACCCTGTGGGGTCATTGTTGTCCAAAAGGTTTTCCGTCATTTGTGTTTTAAGAAATGCCAACTTTTTCAAACTCCTCCTAGGCCGTTGCCCAGATTTTCATGAAAATCTTAACAGATCATCTTCAGACCATGCCGACAAAAAGTTATTCGAATGTTATCTGTAAGTCAAACCGTTAACGATTATGACAAAGAGCCCGCCAAAGCGGATGTGAGGCCTTGTCTCTGTGACGGTTTACCATATGGAGACGAGCATGTCATCTAATCATCTTCCTACCACAATCACCTTGATATGTCAAAATACAGCCTGACTGAATTACAGCTGTTTATACTTGGGTCAAATCTGACAACGCTTGCCACGGGAGATACAGCTTCCTTTTTTTTATAAAGTAACCAAACACAGTAAGAAGAATCGAGAATAGCTCACTGGAATAAAACGGGGCTCCTTTGAAATGCAAGGTTGTAGGATCTAATCCAGCCACAGTCATCAAGCAAGTCTTGATACCGGATTACCTGTTTAGCGAAGCCAGGTACGCCACGGTAACTGTCTAGCATAATAATCATAACGGTAACGAAATGGTTGACAATTGTTTTTGCTTTAGCGACTGCATTTCCATATCGAATGCTGCTTGGCCCCTTCATTGATGCTTGCAGCTATATTCAAAGTTGTTATTGCTTGGCTTTTATAAAGAGCTTTTACAAAGTACTGTAATAAGTGAATATAACAGAATACTTATGTAAATAAGGTTTCAATTTAAAAAGTTTAATGACATTTTAGAAGATGTTGTCAGTTTGTGTTTAGATTGAAAAATACATAAAAAGTGGTGTTTGCCTGTGATTATTATATGAACGGTACATCTCTCTATCTCTCTTATCCCCATTCTTTGTCCTCATCTTAGTTTGGTCTTTCACCTCACCCTGTGTTTAACTATATCTCCTTTATGTGTGCAGCAGGAGGATGGTGCCCATGGCCGGCAGCCTGGTATGGTGCCCCTGGTTATCCCCGTCTCTGTGCCAGTGGGTCAGACTGACCCCCCGGTCTCCTGGCACCACAGCCGTACGGCCCAGCGGGACCCGTTTCCCCCACAGCCAGAACACAAGCCGTCCGTCATTGTGGCTCGTCGTCGCTCACTTAGGAACTCTCTGTCTGATAGCTTCGGTCAGGTATGGACAAGATTGCAGCAGGACCAGGGACTGACTAATCACCATAGAATAACTAGCTTTTTTCAACAAAACAGTGAGACTTCTTAAAGATTGTGATGAAATGATAGTCATTTTATCGTAGCTTGACTGGTTGATGATGTAAAGCCAGCAGTACGCAACAGTTTACCCCCCAATCACCCTAACTCTACTCACTCCTGCTGCCGCTCAACTGTTGTATTTGTTTGCACATTATGTCTGCTGTCATTCCTGGAATCATTTATGAATTCCCCTGTCTCATTGTCTCACTCAACCAGGATGCGGAGAGTGACGCTGGGCAGGACGACGATGGGAAATTGTCCAAGTCCAAACGGCGGCCCCGCCCCGAGCCCCTTTTCATCCCACCTCCCAAACCGGTCACTTTCATTGCCCCTTCCGCCTACTCCAGCATAACCCCCTACCAGAGCCACCTGCGCTCGCCAATTCGTATGCTGGAACACCCTCTCGTTCTACCCCCCTACACCCCGCCACCTATCCTCTCCCCCGTGCGCGATGGCTCAGGACTCTACTTCTCTACCTTTCTGTCCTCAATCGCTGCTGGCAACCAGAGCCTGCTCCCACCACCCCCGCCCAAGTCAACCTCACGCAGTCTTCTGCGTTCTTGTAAGTTCCCTGACCAAAGTATTATAATGAGGCCAAATCCATTTATGAATTGCCACGCTACTCTTTTTCACAATATATCATTCTCCTCGCCTTCTGTCTTTCTGTACAAGTTATCTGTATGTTATGTCTGCGTTTGAGATCTTATCACAGCGTGTTCCATCAGTGTGGGGTTTTTAAAAAAAAATTCTGGTTGCACACTGTCCTTATAAAGTAGTCAGCCCCCCAAAATATTTAAGGATTCCATAATCTTCAGGGTGTACATTTTCCTGCTTTTGTTATTTCCTAGTATTTGGCTTGCTGGACTTGCCAGACAAAGTCCTAAAGAAGTCTGTGTCCATTGTGTTTCCAGGCAGCTCAGACATCACGCCTCCAGTCCTACCTTTGATTACCGACCCCACACCTGTCAGATTTGAGCCGTGAGTGTTAGAAACCAAACTTGTGGTGTGGAGCGCTTTCTCGACATCATGATCAGTGCCCTCATACATACTACAAATAGTAGCATGAGCACCTACACACGTAACATGTTAAATCGTAAAAGTAGAAGACACCAGGGAAGTATTGCGGTTTCTATAATGTCTGTACCTCAGACTCTCTTGTTCTGTTCATTCCTTGTTGCCCTTCCTACCTGCTCTCTGTGTTTCTGTGTGTAACTCTCCAGGCGTATTAACATTGGACTGCAGTACCAAGCAGAGATTCCAGAGCTGTGTGAGCGCTGCCTCCCCCAGATGGACCAGCCCAAGGCTGACCTGGTCTGGGTTCCCATGGAGAAGCTTCACACCAAACACGTGGAGCAGCACAGAGGTAAATGCATCTCAGAAATCATGGGACATGGAGTTTCAACGCTCATAAAGTTTTGGCCTCTTCTTGCGTCTCTTCTCTCTTTCCCCCACACCCTTATTTGTTGTTCCTGTCATACTTTTCCTGACCAGCAGTCTAACATTGCTCTGCTCACTTTCCCCCTCTAGTGGACAATTTGATGAACTTGGCATGTTCAAGTGTTTTCTACGGTGGAGGCACAAATCAGGAACTAGCACTACACTGTCTGCACGAATGTGGGGGAGACGTCCTTGTAAGTACAGTCGCTCACCCTCGACCGACTGACATGGCGACTGATGTTGATGTCACCTGTGTTACATGACAGCTTGACTGTAACGGATTAGCTCCCGATGATGAACTGTGTTTCCCCAGGAGGCACTGGCTCTCTTGCTCTTCAAAGAACCTGTTTTCTCCGAAGGCCATCATCTGGCTGACTATCACTACTCAGGTAGAGAAACTCTGTTTTTAGGTGTGGAACATGTATTAGGAACAAGGAAGCTATCTGAAAGGGGAGATGCTGTCAGAAAAATTAATCTATCAAGCATATTTCTACAAGTTTGTCTGCTAGCATGTTGTGTTGCTAGCTATTTAAACAGCAGTGCTCTTGACTGTTATTGGCTAAGACAAAGGCATGCAAATGTCCCATGGCTCTTCTTCATTGGCTCCTTTGCATAGACCTGGCGCGCGTGCGTGTTTGAGTGTGTGCATGTGTGTGTTCTTTGACCCCTGTAAGCTTGACCACCTCTTTTATGGCCCCTCCAATAAGATAGTGGTCAAGCCCAGGTCCCCTTGTTTACGTAAGCCTAGTGTTACCCAGAGTTCAGATTTGGGGTTAGGCCTCTCTTTGCACACAAGGAATACTGTAACACAGAATCATTCTTATACAGGATAAATATGTTACATCTTACATTTTTCCAACAGATGCTGTGTCAGTTACACATTTACAAAAACAGTTCAGACTACATCATTACAACCCACATCTTCCCATCTCTGTCTCTCCCTGTCCCCATATCTTGTTCTCTCTGTACAGTGCATCTGGAAAGTATTCACAGCGCTTTTTACTTTTTCCACATTTTGTTTTATTCTAAAATGCATTCAATTCATTTTTTCCCTAAACATTCTAAACACAATACCCCATAATAAAAGTGAAAAATATTTGTAATAGATTTATAAAAATTGAGAACGAAAATATAACATGTACATAAGTATTCACAGCCTTTGCGCAATACTTTGTTGAAGCACCTTGGCAGCAATTACTGCCTCAAATCTTTGAGTATGATGTTACAAGCTTAGCACACCTATTTTTGGGCAGATTCTCCCATTCTTCTTTGCAGGACCTCAAGCTCCATCAGGTTGGATGGGGAGCATCGGTGCACAGCCATTTTCAGATCTCTCCAGAGATGTTCAATCGGGTTCAAGTCTGGGCTGTGCCACTCCTTTGTCATCTTGGCTGTGTGCTTAGGGTTGTTGACCTGTTGGAAGATTAACCTTCGCCCCAGTCTGAGGTCCAGAGCGCTGTGGAGCAGGGATGTCTGTACATTGCTGCATTCATCTTTCCCTCAATCCTGACTTCAGTTCTTGCTACTGAAAATCATCCCCACAACATGATGCTGCTACCACCATGTTTCGTTGTGGGGATGGTATTGGCCAGGTGATGAGTGGTGCCTGGTTTCCTCTAGACATGATGCTTGGCATTCAGGCCAAAGAGTTCAATCTTTGTTTCATCAGACCAGATAATTTAGTTTCTCATGGTCTGAGCGTCCTTCGGGTGCCTTTTGGCAAACTCCAGGTGGACTGTCATGTCCCTTTTACTGAAGAGTGGCTTCCGTCTGGCCAGTCTGCCATACAGGCATGATTGGTGGAGTGCTGCAGAGATGTTGTTGTCCTTCCGAAAGGTTCTCCTCTCCTTACAAAGCAACGCTGGAGCTCTGTCAGAGTGACCATTGGGTTATTGGACACCTCCCTTTTTGAGTGTCATGGCAAAAGCTGTGAGTACTTATGTACATTCTATTTTTAATGGATTTGCTCAAATTAAAAAAAATGTTTTTAAAAAATTAGGAAGAATATGAATTGAATCCATTTTGGAATACTCCTCTAACATAACACCATGTGGAAAAAGTGAAGTGCTGTGAATACTTTCCGGAAGCACTGTATGTCTCTTTCCCCCTGTGTCTGAGTGTTTTATTCATTCACTCACATATTCACTGACTCACTCTTACAAACACACACCCAGACACCAGTAATGTGATTTAATCATAGAGTGTACTGTGACTCATGTACCCTCAGGGTCAGATAGTTGGACCCCAGCAGAGAAGCGCTACTTCAACAAAGGGATATCTGCCTACAGGAAGGACTTCTTTATGGTGCAGAAACTGGTACGCCCATATAATAGCCACATGTATTGCACCAGGCAGCCTGACTAAACTCTTTGGAGGGCAGTATGAGGTAACTAAGCTTATGTGTATTTACAGGTGCAGACAAAAAGCGTGACACAATGTGTGGAGTTTTACTACACTTATAAGAAGCAGGTGAAGATTGGCCGCAACGGAAGTCTGACCTACGGCCCCCCTGAATCCCCAGCAGAGAAGATCACAGAGGCAACCGATTTCAAGGTAATTGGTTCGATAATGTCTTAACCTTTTTCATGCTTTAAAAAAAAAGCTAAGACAGTACGGTAAGAAATTCGTTCATTTGTTCTTTTATTCAGTAAAAAAAAATATATATATATCTGCAGGCAGAAATGGCGCGTTCCTCCTCAACATTGCAAACTTTTGCAAAATTGACATGATACATGTATTTCATACATGTACACATTTCAAGACATTTGGAGCAATGGCTGATTTTAAGCGATTTTTTTAAATGATTCACAAATTGTCACTGGAGAGAAAAATCCATGCTGCCAACATTATGGGTTCTTGAGACATTTTTGTTCCCCATGAGCAATAAGGCATGCATACTAGAGCCTGACCGATAAAGGATTTTTAAGGCCGATACCGATACAAATATTTGATGATTTAAAAATCCGATATTCCGATATCGGCCGATATAAAAAACGATTTTCTAAATACAGAAACGCGTAACAAAACAAACTGATTTGATGAAGCAGTAGTTTACATTTAGTCACTTTTAGCAGAAGTTCTTATCCAGAGCAACTAAGTACAGGGACATTCCCCGAGGCAAGTAGGGTTAAGTGCCTTGCCCAAGGACACAACGTAATTTGACACGGCTGGGAATTAATTAATAGCCCGATTCCCTAACTGGTCAGCCATCTGACTCTGACTAAAATAATGTGATAATGCAGTTTCTGATAAATAAAATGTATACAAATACAAACTTAAGATATTAAACTTAAAGTCCTTTGAACAAACAACAATTATAAAAATAATAAAAAAACATTCATATTCATTTATCGGCCATTATAAATGTCGGCCCGCCGATATATCAGTCGGGCTCTAATGCATACGAACTCTTAGCCTGATGGGGTCAAAAAAAGTGACAACTTTGAAGCATGTTCTGTACGGCCACCTGTGCTCTGGTCAGGCCCATTGTGAAGAGATCCATTCTTTAAAATATCTGACTCAGGACTGGGAATGACATCACACCTGTGTTCAGGGTTGCCAGGTCCGTCAAAAATTTCCAGCCCAACGAGTGCTCAAATTAGCCCAATATTTTTTGGGTGTACAACAGAGGAGTTACCACATTTATCCAATAGATGCCTCCATAGTTAAAATGTAAAAATGACTTGTGGATTAAGATTTTCTTGGTTTTCTGCTGTTTCTGCCACCAAACAGAGACACAAAGGAACAACTTACTTTATGAAAGTGAGGAGACTGAGCTTCAACAGGGAAATGCACTGTGGTGCTACGGGAATGTATGAGAAGGAAATCAGTCAGTCGACCTGCTAATATATGTAGCTGATTCTGAACAAACTTGTCTTTGATATGAACGTGTTCTAACGCATTTAAAATGTTAACACAATAGTAAATATTTGACCATGAATTTTTTTAAATGTTGCAGTCTTAAAGCCTTGCAGTCTTAAAGAAATCGCCACTGATATCTACTAAGTTTCAGAATTTTGGGACTTATGGCCTGCATATGGCCTCACTTTGAAAATTGACATATTGGGGCGTGGCCTGTAGCGCCACCTATTATCTCAATAATAGGCTTTCCCATACTGGAGAAACCCTAATAAAAATTATTTTAATTAACGTTCCAGAGCTCTCAGCATCCCATGCTGACTCATCAAGAGGGGGACAGCAGAAAGTGGGAAGGGTCATGTGAGCAGAGTCAAGATGGCACAGTAGTTTCTGACACACTACAGGCCCATGAGAACGTAAGTCCTTTTTATTAGCACTTGTTATTATTTTCCAAGTTTTGTCTTAAATGTATGTTCTGCATAAAGAGCTTCAACAGTTTGTGGAATTTACTGTAGCAAGCACAAAGGTTGGTGAACAACACTTTTTATTTAGACTGGAATGGTGGTAGTGCTCAAAGAGAGGGGTTTGGTGAAAAAGGTATCTTCCCAGTCCTCTCCTCCCTGCAAACCTCGGCCAGAGTCTGTAGGAAAGAAGAGACGAGCACCCCCAAAACCTCCACAGGAACCGGAGGGCGTGTTTCCCTGCAAGAAGTGTACCAGGTATGTGTGCATGTTTATGCCTTATGTGTCCACTGGCCACATGACTACAAACAGAATGTATGAATCTCACGTGCTACATAACCACTAGCATGCCTAGCTAAGGTTACTTTCATTTTACTCAAGGCTGCAGGCAAAAGTCTAACACATGCCGATGCTTAAGCTTTTCATAGAATCATCCAACAGATTCTATTATGTCTCTGTCATGGTAGATGGTAAATTACATATTACATATGATAAAATGACATATTATGGCTGCATCCAAAAAGCTGTCCCACTCACATTTGAAAACAAAATATACACGCTTAGTATTAATGTACAGTATTTATATTTGATAATGTGGAGCCTTTCTTTAAGCATAATTTATTAAAAGATGTTCAAATGTACAGAAATATGTGTCATTGTTGTCCTTTTTATCATGATTGATTTGACTTTTGTTCCTTGGGGCCATCCAGGGTGTTCTACAAGGTGAAGAGCCGCAGCGCCCACATGAAGAGCCACGCGGAGCAGGAGAAGAAAGCTGCCGCCCTGCGCCTGAAAGAGGAGGAGGAGGCCAGAGTGAGGGTGGCTGCGGAGGAGGCAAGGATGAGGGAGGTCACAGATGAGGCCAGGGTGAGGGAGGCTACGCTGAGGGAGGCTGTAGAGGAGGGACAGACCAGAGGCGGAATTAGAGAGGCAGAAAGACCAGAGGCCAGCAGCCGCGAGGAGTCTTCAGAGGCTGAAGATAAGGATGATGGGGACTGGCACTGATAAAACAAGGAAAGAGGGAGCGTGAAAGAGAGTGAATACGGCCGGATAAAACAAAGGGAAAACATGGGGGTAAAAGGACCAGTTTCAAAGAGAAATATCTTACTCACAGAAAAGAACAAGATTCTTAGAGGACATTAAATGGAGAAATGCCTCTCTGTACTCTTCCACACTCCACATCTATAGATCCTGTTTTATCTGTTTACTTCCAATAGGAATATATTTTTGTAAATGCACTTGCATGCTTTGCTATCACTGTGTCACTTATTTAATTGAATATCTATCTTGAAATACTATGTGTGGACATCCCTAAAATAGTTGCTCTTTGTAATTGTCAATATAGTTTTTCTATGGATGCTTAGTACTTACTGAAATACTATGATGATTAAAGTAATGTTCTCTTTTGTACTGGTAGACCCTTTTCTAAAAGTGTGTATTGAATATGATCTTAATAAATTCTTCCTTGTTTTTATTTTTAAGAGAATATTATGGTGAATTTTAAGAAAGGTTATCTAACTCAAAGGTTAAATTGCACATGTGTATTACAATTAACGGACCTTTAAAATGTTGTGTCTGTATGAGAATGTCATATAAAGTCATATATAAAACTGCAATCCAATTATTCTGAACACGCTAATCATGTGATCAGCCATTTTAATTGTGAAACATTTATTAAAACGTTTACTCACTCATTGTGGTTTTCTGTAGAGTTGTAGCTTGAGCTTCTGTCACCGTTTAGGACTTGCATCAAGGTGTCTTTGTTGACTGGATGAGACCAGATGAGAGCTGTTGCTCCAATCCTCCAGGTCCAGGAGATGGAGGTAGTGATGCATGTTAAGCACATGGCCTGTTCCTACCCCAACCTGACAATAGATGATGGACTACTACACAACAGGAAATATATACTGACTTCTTCCTTTTGAGAGGTGAGTATCTGATGTAGTTTCCATTGTAGCAGCTAATGGTTTCTAAGTTTTGTCTCACGATACAGCCACTGAACCGTAACATTAGAATGTTTTATTAAATTATTTGACTAAAATGGCATGTGTTTTGATCAAGTTTTGTGTGTTTTCTCTCCAGGAAGTTGTCCCAATGTATAGTGGCTATGAGTCAATAAAGTGCCATTGCCAGGGGCTTGGTGGTGCTGGATCCAGCCAGAAGGACAGGCCGAGGGGTGCCTGGCCCGGGTCCACGCTGCAGATGAAGACTGGCTCTGATTGTGCAGAGGTGGCATAGCTCAGCCATTTCAAAGTGCTCTCAGTAACAGGCAGTACATGCTGGTGTAGCCCTGCAGCACTTAAAAAACGAGACACAAGGCATAAGCCTGGAGATGATAGAGTATAAAGTGGCACAGGCTTCATCCACACTCATCACTTAACGTCTGTGGCAGACAGTCGTCTCTATGTTTTACACCAGTTGTAGAGAGACGATGAGAGGAGGAGTGGGGTGTGAATGCAGTCCAGTTTTAACCAGCTCTGTCAGGAGCGAGGGAAATTAGGGGTGGTGAAGAGGGTAAATCTATGCCCATCCTTTTTGTCTCATCTTCAAGGTTCCAAGATTTTATGTCATGCTGTGCTATTGTGTCACCAGGAAATAGGTGTTTGCTCAGCTGAAAATGTGTGACCTTGGGTGTTTTTTTACATAAAGATTGACCATAAATCCCAGCGTTGTGCTCAAAAGACCTATGAGCTTTTTCTCCAACCTCTTTCCCCCTCTCTCTCTCTCTCTCTCTCTCTCTCTCTCTCTCTCTCTCTCTCTCTCTCTCTCTCTCTGGGGAATGCTGAGGCAGCAGGCTGAGGATCAGATGTCATGGTGCAGCACTCTGTCTTCTAGTAAAGCCCGATTAAGGGAAGCCACACCCAAAGATGGGCTGGAAGTTGAAGGAATGGCTAGGGATTGAAGTGCAGGGGACGCTATGTTGTGACCTTGTGTGGGACCAGGGTAAAAGCAGGATGATCGTCATTGAATATCTCAAAAGACAAACGATCCAATCAATTGTTCTTGTCCAGCAAGGCCGAGGTTTAAGCTGAGAAATGTGCTCTGTGCTCTTATAGTCCTGTGGCATTTTTAATCAACCGAGATGGAGAATAATTTTCAAAGCGTGACCTGTAAGAGTGCATGTCAGTGTCACACTGCTTGGCCAACATGGAAGCAGATCTTACTGTACATCTAAATGTTTTATTAGCATGTGATCTCAGGGGCAATGCATACATTGATGTTGACTCAAAATCATTAGAATCAATTCCACAACGTAGTTATTGAATAATCAATCAATTTAATGTCAAACCTGTCTTCACTGGCCTTCATGGACCACAGATCCAATCATCCTTAGAGACCCCTGACCCCTAAAAACTCTATCAGATTGGCTCCTGTAAACCTCTTCTCTTCTCCTGCTGACTCCCCTTCTCCTCACCCCTCCTCTCCTCACTGTTCCTTTCCTCTCTTCTCACTTCACCCCGCTTCTGCTCACTGCTCTTCTCTCCTCTCCTCGCCCCACCTCTCCCCACCAGTGGCGGATCTACATTTTACAAAACTTTACATGGGGTGGCAAAGGGGTGGCAAGAGGTCTTGCCAGGGTGGCATGGGTAAAACCTCCCTCTAAGTGAATAGCTTTAAGTCTGGTTAGTTATATGTTTTGGAAACTGCAAAGGCAGCTCGGGTCTAAGAAGGATTCGAGAGACTGCAGATAGTGCGGCTAGTCTGGTTTATTATATATATATATTTGTCTATAAGGTTAGTATAGGTCATTATGTGTATTAGTGTATAATGTGTATTATTGTATATTGCATACTGTTTTTGTATATTAGGATGTTTATTACTATTATTTAATTTATATTCTTATTCTATTTTATTTGAGCTTATCATAGATGTAATCTATGTTCTTAGTACTTATATGTTATGTTATGCTAGGTTGCTTGCGTTGTCTTGTCCCAAGAATTTCAGTGCCCAGTCTGACCTTGTGTTGTTATGTGCACCTGACAATAAAACTTGAAACTGAAGAAGCTGTTCTTGTCTTTACCAAAAGCAAAACTAATTATTCGGGGTGGCAATGGGTTGGCAGAAAGAAGTTGTTGGGTGGCCTCCTGGAGGCGAATCAAAACCCAAAGTAGGGGGGTACAGTACTCCCTATGGTAAATGATTAGGCTATAATATTGTAGTTTAAACTGCCACCCTTGCCACCCCTTAGATCCGCTACTGTCGGGGGGGCGGCTCAGTCACGCCAGTCTTTGCCGGGATGCAGTGCAACTGCACCGCAGCAGACTCGCTGTGTGCGAGCAAGACTGTGTGTACGCTACTCTGCACGTTTGATGCAGGGACATAGCTAAGTATTTGAGGGGCAGGGGGCTAAGAATACATTGTTCACTTTCGGTGAATTGTTCAGTTCAATGTTTTGAGAAGCTTGTGGACATAGTGGTGGTTTGTTTTTGGATCACCAAAGTTACGAGGGCAGCTGCCCCTCCTCTCCTCCCCTTTCCTCTCCTGCTGACTTCTCTTCTCATCCGTCCTCTCCTCACCCATCTTCACCACTCCTCTGCTCACCTCTTCTCTCTTCTCCTCAATCCTCTTCTCTTCTCCTCACCTGTCTTCTCTCCTCTTCTCGGTTCTCCTCTCCTCCCCTCCTCTCACCCCTCCTCTCCTCACCCCTACTGTCCCCTCTTTTTCCCCTCTCTCCCTCTGACTCTTCTCCTCAAGGTCTTCAGATCCTAGAAGGAAAGGTAGCTCTCTTGCTGGTCTTCCCTTACATATCAACTCACTTAGCTAAATTAAACGCATCTGTCCACGTTTTGGCTGGCGTCAGCAGCATAACTCTCACATGGTTATGCAAATTGACTTTCTGACAGAGGGCGCTCCAGTCTATTCATCTCCTCTCTAATGTATCAAGAGCACAGACGAGGAGCTGGCAGGAGACGCAAGGCTGAAACGCTTTTTTGTGTCAGAGTGAGATGGACCGCAGTGCTGCCATGTCTCTGCATGGAGGACTTACAGTGACTACCTTGCCCTCCTGTATCTGTAAAACATGAGATGTTGTACATGTTTTAAAGATAAGAGTCCCCTGCCTGATACCTTGTCTCACACTCCGTCCTCTGTCCTTGTTGATACTGCGGGGTAGAAATAACCTGTTCCTCTAATGTCACGCTCATGCTGTGATGCAGGCAATGCACAGGGATTCTGTAGAGACCATAAATCAGAAAGCTGTAAAACTGTACTTAGGGGAGGGATGGGGGACGGGGGTGTACGACAGAGTTCATTTGCTTAGTTCTCAAGGTGGAAATGTTATGAATGTTAAAAGAACAATTCCTATGAACACTAAACAGGTGATTGGTTGGGCCCTCGGGCCCCTCTTCAACTTTCTATCTCCCTACTACTCTATGTAGTTTCATTAATTTTGTTAATGTCTTCGCAGTGGAACTGAAAGACTGTTTGAAGGGCTTGATGAGACCCACCTTGTGGAAGTGTCTATTGCTGTCACAATGCCAAATGCACTTACTAAAACTATGGCCTATTCAGGCCTAATCCCCTGACTCTTGCAAATCCATCAAGAAGGGACAGGGTATGTAAGGTAATTCTTGCTGAGTCACTGCTATAACAAAGAAGTTCAATCTGACAACAGACTACTGTAAATGGGATCTGTCACAAAAATACAAAAGTACGAAAGTTTACCAAGCACAGCTACACCTACAGGTGATCCATGAAGCATCCCCTATATAAGTTTCCTTCTGCCCTCATTTACGAGAAAATGACGAGTCAACTCCCCTCCCTGAGCCATCAACTTTAGGGTCAGACTCTCCAGTGATGCATTACCGCCTCTGATCGAACGTGAATCTGCCATCCATCACAAAGCTATCAGCATCCAGCCATCCCCCTCCAGAGAGGGGACTGATCTAGTGTCCTGGAGCTTCTGATTTATCTACATGATTCACTTACAGCTCCGTTCACTGCGCCGTCGCCCCAGCTGTCCATCCACCTGTCTCTGTCCCTCCCCTGCAGACGTGATATAGCGGTACTGCTGTACCAACACTTGATGGATTGTGGGTGTACATCAGATAGGGGTCCAAGTCCAGGCCAAGACCAGCCAGGGAAGGAGTGGGGTGGGATGAGATGCTTGGATTCAGAAATGTTAAGCTCCATCTGTATTACAGACTCTTAATCGATTCTGGCCCCTGGCCAGATGTCCATTAGTAGTGTGGGGGTAACATTGAGCAAAGGAAGAAGAAGATTGTTGTACTTTAGCGGGCAGGACCACTGTGGCTTAAGACATCCTAAGACTCCCCTCTGTGTATGTGAATACATAAATGTATTTAATAGCAGAATATTAGAGAAGCTTTTTGAGCTGCATTTCTATCCTAGTAAATCCATGAACAGTACAAACAGCATACTGCAGAGCTATGGGTTGAAGATAGGAGGAATATTAAATTAAATTATCTTGATTAATTAAAAATGAAATTCAATAGTTCAGGTAAAACTAAACAATGGTGTTGGCAAGTTGCAACAACAACGACTGAGCACACAGAAGCAACTTCGTATTCCAAAGTTCCAAAGAGTCAAGTAAAAGCAAGCTGACAAAAGATGAGACACGTTTTTGACGCGTCAACTGGAACTGTGAATGCAGTTCATGGTTCCTCAGCATAAAACACTTGCTGATTGAATTTAGAGTTGCTGACCTGACTTCTAGCGTGTTTGTTTCAAGCAATCACATAATTTCCCCCCTCAACAGTGATAGATTATATCTGCTCTGAGCTGATTTCATCGGAGACCAGGAGGAACAATATCAGATTGGACAGGATGGTCGTTGGTCCCATTGTAAATCTCTCTGAGAACAGGTTACTGAACACACTCTGATGTTCATTTTAGAGTGTCTTTGATCACTGGAGGTGACATAGGCCTTGTTACCAGCTAAAATGGATCTGATCAAGATCGTGATTCACAATCAATGAGATCACTTGTTTTTGCCACTCAAACTCACAAAACACCAATGCAATGGCCAGTGATATTACACCACAGTTAAAAGGTTGGATCTGATTCAGCTATCTGAAGACAATTCAATGTTCAGGTGCTGGGCTGGAACATAAGCCTTCACATTCCTCATTTGGCTTGATTCCCTAAGCCTTCACCACAGCACTGAAACTGCATTAGCTAAGGTAGTCAAGGATCTACTATTAGCCTCTGACGCGGGCTCTATCTCTTTTCTGGTTCTCTTAGACCTAAGTGCAGCTTTTGACACGGTGGATCATGAGATTCTTCTGGAACGTATGGAGAACTATGTTGGGATTTCTGGTACTTCACTTCAGTGGTTTAGATCCTATCTATCTGATAGATCACAATATGTCCATTATGATGGCTGCTCATCCAGGTGCTCCACTGTAAAATACAGAGTACCACAGGATTCAGTTCTAGGCCCTCTGTTGTTTTCACTCTACATGTTGCCTTTAGGAAACATAATTAGAAGCTCTGGGGTAGGGCTGGGCGATAAATCGATAAAAATAACTATCGAAGTAATGACTTACCTCGATAAAGATATCGTAACATTAATTTATTTTCAATAATATCGATAATGTCGATAGAGAATAATTAGGAACAGTAGTCCGTTTAATTTTTGTGATGCAGCGGGAAGTTGCGGAGAAATTGTATCCGCCCACTAAAATACACAGAGTACCTCGTGTGGAGTAGCATGAACCACGGAAAATGAGTCTTGTCGATAGCCATGGCGAGGGGGCATCTTCCCCCTTGGAGAATGAAGAAATAGTTGATAAAAAAGGTTTGTCTTCCTCAGTCATTTGGAAGTGGTTTGGCTTTTTAAGTAACGACAAAGAGCAGAACGATGTGCGATGCAAATTGTGTCGTAAACAGGTGGCTACCAAGACTGGTAACACGACCAACCTTTTCTACCACTTGAAACAAAATCACGCCATGGAACACGCAGAAAGCTTGCTTATTTTGTATTTTCTGTTCATAACTTCTCAGGGTTTTTAGCCTTTCACATTGTTTTGTGAATGTTTAACTTATAAAATGTTTGATCAATATTTAACCTAGAGACCATAGACTTGGTCTTTGTTGTAACTACCTCAACATAAGCTGTCATTCGCTAGACGTTCTAATGCAGATTGATATGCACTTTATTTATTTTTATTTTGTATATCTTGTTCATAACTTGTAAGAGCTTATATAGTTCTAAAAAATTAATTTTCGGAGTTTACAATAAAAAAGAAACATTGAAACCTTTGGTTTGTACAGGCGTTCTTGTCTGAAGCAAACATCTACCTTTGAAACAGACTTAGTTAATATCGTCTTATATCGTTATTGAATGAAAATAGAAATATCTATCGTGATAATTTTTTTGCCATATCGCCCAGCCCTACTCTGGGGTAAACTTTCACTGTTATGCAGATGATACTCAGCTTTATATGTCTTTAAAGCCTGGGGATTTACCATATGCTATGGAAAAATGTGTTTCTGGGTTGAGAGCTTGGATGGCAACAAATTTCCTTCTTCTCAATTCGGATAAAACCGAGGTTCAACTTTTTGGTCCTAAAAAATACAGAAATAATTTATCCAATCTGACTTTAGACGGCATCAAAGTCTCTCAAAGCCAACTGGTAAAACATTTTTGAGTCACAATGGACCCGTTTTGTTTGAGTACCATATTAAGCAAATTACTAGAACTGCATTTTTCCATCTATGTAACATTGCCAAAGTACGAAAATTTATCTCAAAAGATGATGCTGAAAAACTAATTCATGCATTTGTTACATCCCGATTGGACTATTGCAATGTGTTGTTCTCTGGCCTCCCAAATACCTACATAAAAAATGTAGAACGGGTACAAAATGCTGCTGCTAGACTATTGACTAGAACTAGAAAGTTTGATCACATAATTCCTATTCTCGTCTCTTTACACTGGCTTTCTATCCAAGCCAGAGCTGATTTGAAGGTTCTACTACTAACATACAAATCTCTGCATTGTTTTTTCTGTGTATCACATGTAACTTTTACAATTTTAAATAGCAAATAAAGCTTCTATATGTTCACGTTACTGTTACTGTATATTGTTATAGTTCCCGTTACTAGTTGTTGACGACGGAGGACGGGGCATTCTCACCCTTATTCTATAAATAACTTATTTTAGAGTTCTTTCCCCTGGAACAGATTTTATGTTCCAACCCAGGGGGGGTGGTGGTGTCTTAGTGTCTAGGGCTGCATCAAATACCCTTTTTTACTCTGCTAAATTGCTGCATTAGTCCACACTTGACCGGTGGGGATCTCATTCTAATATGATGCTCCTGGCATTCTCTAATCCCTGCTTTCCTCTCTCTGTCCCCCCTCCGCACATCCCTTGTGGTGTGGGGGGTTTTGAGCTGTCAACACCTGCCTGGTCGTCGGTCCGCCAACGCTGGACCTGGTCACCAACCGGAAACTAGTCTCCATGACGGGCAACAGCGAGTTTCCCGATCCCTTCCTACATCTACCAAGCTGAACAATAGATTTTGGTGTTTCTAAACCCATTGGCACTTCCCTGTTGTATTAAGTTTAAATTATGTTTAACCTGTGTTCTGCTCCTCTCTTTTACCGACCGTCTCTGGAGGAGGGGATCCCTCACTGAATTGCTCCTCCCAAGGTTTCTTCAATTTTTTCTCTTGCATTGAGTTTTTCTGGGAGTTTTTCCTTGTCTTCCTTGAGGGTTTAGGTTGGTTGAGGGGCAGCTTTATGGGCGTATGTGAAGCCCCCTGTGACATGCTTGTGTGTAAAAAGGGCTATACAAATACATTTTTATTTGATTTGATGACGTCTTGATGCAAAACCCTCCACTTGTCTCACTCTACCATCAGTCGAACTGTTTTAATAGTGTCACTGGACTTGCTTTGTGAAGGGACTGACCTGCTCTTGATTGGTCTGCTTCCACAAACATGCTTCGAAGATTTGACAGGCATGATTTGACAATCCCGGGACAGCCATGTATACTGACTGACCTTTTTCAGTTTATCTTTGTAGTGATGAAAAAGGTTTTCCCAGCGGAAAACTGGGTGGTTTAAGGATTGGGATTTAGAGATTTTTAAAAAGACACAATCAGTCAACAGAAGAGTCTGTGTTGTTTGCCTTAACTGCCACTTTTACTGGAAGAATAAAGATGACCTCATATACAGTGGCGCCCACAGACATTTTTCATAGGGGTGGCCAGATGGGGCACATAACAATAATTTTGAAAAGTGTCTGCCTCAAAAACGCCTAGACAAAAAGCGCATATGGTATTTAACAGAGCTGACGTACCATAGCAAATAATGGGTTTTTAAGTCCAATGTTCAAAAAATACGCTCTTGGTGTGATCGGCCGAATTGCCGAAGTTAGAAATAGGCTACTCTCTCTAGACTGAAGTAACCTTTAATTTGTCTGAACTAGCTAGCAAGGTAAGACAGTCAGCCCTCCCAAAATACCGTCTTTTAACTAGTACTAGCTAATTAGACGAACTACTGTAGCTAACCAACGTAAGCTAGGTTGCCTACTGTAAATAGGTCTTTTGAAATTCAAAAACAGTTTATTGAATATTTGTACTTAGCCTACTTTTTTCGTTAACTTGGTATCTGCACTTAGCAGCGTCTAACTGGGCTAGCCTTCATTGACGATAAGCTTCCTCCACCGCCATTACCGAACTTCAACTCAAACTAGTGAACAACATCAACGTCATCGTTATCAGCCACTCCCTCTGTTCGCCTATTGGACCGCCAAAAATGGGGCTGGAAAAAAGGGCTAATATACCGAAAGCCCAGACCTAATACAGAAGGAAAATGAAATTTAGTAGAAGTACATAGGAGGGCAGAGCCAGGCTACTCTCACCTGGCCCAGTGCAACCTCTTGTAGGGGGGGGAGGGGTGACACAGGGATGTCAGTATCAGAGTGTGGAGATACGTGACAGGATCTGAGTGTGGAGATACGTGGATTTCTATGACTAAATGTTTCAATCGTAGACTGTGGTTAAAATGGCTAAATGCTCAAATGTGTTTTTAAATTAGTTTTTTAGGTTGATTTGTCCTACAGTGAAATTGAAATCCCGTTTTCCATTAATGAAAAAAAATCTGGATAACGGACAACATATGCTACTTGCGATGGGGGGGGCCAGTGTGGGGCTAGCAGTTTTCTCAGGGGGGCCGTGGCCCCCTCTGCCCCCCCCCCTGACTGCGCTACTGCGCATATAAAGACTCTTAGTTTGCCTTTTAAGACCATTACATCACTTTGAATGTGGATCTGCCACCTGAAAACGGAATAAATCAGGCTGGTTTTATTCTCCCTTTAATGGTCGCACACAAGGAACTTCTTTAACAATCTTTTAGAAAAGTTAAAGATGTAAATGTTATCCTGTATAAGAATGATTCTGTGTTACAGTATTCCTTGTGTGCAAAGAGACGCCTAACCCCAAATCTGAACTCTGGGTAACACTAGGCTTACATTAACAAGGGGACCTAGGCTTGACCACTATCTTACTGGAGAGGCCATAAAATAGTTCATCATATGGGGGTCAGAGAGCGCACACACGCACACACTCAAACAGGCACGCACATATGCGCGCCAGGGCTATGCAAGGGAGCCAATGAAGGAAGAGCCATGTGACATTTGCAGGCCTTTGTTTTAACCAATAACAGTCAAGAGCGGTTCTGTTTAAATAGGTAGCTAGCACAACATGCAAGCGGACAAACGTTGTAGCACAATGGCATGTGATGTTTTGTCTCCTTGGAGCCGCAAGCAATAAAGCTTTCTTAACTTGTTCACCGACTGACTGTGCAATGCTTGATAGATTAATATTTCTGACACAATCTGCCTGGCAGTCGGGTTTGTATTACTTTGTCTTTTTATTTATTGTATATGCCATAGACAACAGAGTGCAGGTTTTCGGGTGTACTCTGTTTCTCTCCTTTTTCTGTCTGTGAAACTTACAAAGTCAGCTCAGAATAACAGGCACTGTGCTGATCTTTCTGAGCTCTTTCAGTCATTAAACTATATTGATTTATATGATTCCAACATCTCAGATAACAATCCCATTTTGGCTACGGTCACATTGATTTCCCATCAGCAGATGTGTACAGTTGGGGAAACGCATGTAGTATACATTATTGATGTCACAATAAGGACTGGCAACTGCTGCACTAGACTGTCGCAGAAAATAGAAAAACTTAAGCTAATAAGATGGATAATGCGAACAATTAGTAGCATGAATATTAGCAACAATGTTGCTGTAACATGTAGGACCTTTATTTAGGCTGTGGCAATATAGAGGTGATTTAACTGTGCAATTTTCTTTGAATGCATTAGGAAATTACTTGATGAATAATTACTACACTTGACAGTCATGACAGTGCACTCTGGTCATTTTCACTACAGGCCTAATCAACTGCAAACATTTGACACCTTGCAACAAAAGCTGCACCATCAGTTTAAAAATCATGCTGAGTCATGACAGTTAGCACAACAGGCAGATAGCAGAAAATGACTTAGCGACTTGATTTTTCCACCTGAGTGTCAAGGTTCTTCCAACGATGATATAAAAACAAGTAATGATGTTGGGGGCACAGGGATGTGGGGACATAATGCATAAAAATAAAATGTATCTCTTCACTATTTTTCCAAATCAGCTGTGACACATTTCATGATCCTGTGCTCTTACTTTATTGGAGTATCTGGTCTCCCACATAGCAGTGTCAACGGTACTGTGTCAGTAATAATGCAACTGCTATATACTTGAAGGCTTGTCACCAGTAAACATTAACCGCTCTCATGGACCAAATCGTGCTTGTATGCCTCTCAAAAACCTGACGGATCAGTATCTAGTGGATGCAAGTTAAGATGGAACCCAGGTGACCATAGTCTTATACAAGCCTGGATTCATGTGACTGAATCTCTTTGGGGAAAGGGTGTGTACTTTCCAACAAATTTACTATAGTTTTGTGGTATTTCTTTGATTCTGTCATTTGTTAAATGCTAAGATAATAGCAACTAGAGAGCATACAAGTTCTGGGGAAATTGTGAGGGTGTGCCTACTTGCTTCGGTTGCAGTTGGGTCCGTCCCAACCCTCCTGTTATCCTTGGGGTCAATTTGACCCCATTCAACGTTTGACACCACAGAATACATGTTTAACATCATTATTTTTGCTTCTTATTTAATGACTTTTCCAAATTTAATGTGGACAACAAGGTAAACACAAAATTAACATGATTATATGTTTTTAAGTGTCCTCTACCCATTTTGTAACATCGATGATCCTTGGGGCCATTTTGACCCCAGAATGTTCTAGCTGTATGAAACATACAAGAAATATTTTAATGTATACACATTTGTTTTAAATGATATAGGGGTCACAATAACAAGTAATTTTATAATGTTTACAAAATGTCCCTCTGCTTTAGGGTCCTAAACTAACACTATACTACTCTATAGTATAGCGAGAACCACTGATTATTTCTATAACATTGGAGGGTGGGAAAACATAATTCACCCAACATAGGGGAGGAGCAAACAAATAAAAGCTTCCAGAGCAGCCTTATAAACTATTTTTCTGGCTGCTATGTCGGTTCTCTCAATTGAAAAGGAGCTCAAAGCAAAGTCTGCTGTCAATTGCGTTTTGTCACAGGTCTTTGACAGTGAAAGTGACATAGAGCAGAAATGAGCAGAATAAAGGATAATGTTGAGGACCCTGATTATGAGGCATCTGATGAGAATAATACTCTTAGTATCAACCGTCCTGTTATGGCTCAACCACCAGCATACACATACCTTCCAAAAATGTAAAGTTATTATGGTCCCCCTCCCCACTTGAATGATAGGGTAGACTTAGTGCTGCTAATGTCATAAAAGTGGTTTCATGGGCCACCAGACACACTGTCAACCAAGTCCAAAAAAGTCCATCAATTGTAACGTGTAATGTGTAATGTACTCAATTGAAAAGGATATATTTGAGATGATAAACAAAGAGGGGAGGCACGTGTATGGGTACAGTTGGAAAGCTAATATAAAGCCAATACAACTGAAAACATTTATTTCCAATTTTAGGTCATTCAATTGGATTTGATGGTGATTTTCATATTTTCCATAGTCAGGCAAAATGTGGTTTTGATGTATAAAGGGGGGGTGGGTGGGGGGTTATTTTTTATTTAAAGGGATATTTAGGTAGCCTGGCTCTGCCCACCTACGTACACCGCTCAATTTTGATTTAGCTTCTGTACTGGGTCTGGATCTTCAGTACGCATTTCAGATCTTGGAAATAGATTTTCTATTTGGCCCAATCAGCGAACAGAGGGAGTGGTTGAGAACGATAACGTTGATGTTGTGCGCTAGTTTGTGTTGTAGTTCCATAATGGCGGCGGAGAAAGATGCGAGCGAAGCTATTCGGTCCGTTGTGGCAACACTGCCGAATATCCAGAAACTAAAGCCGGAGCAAGAACAAGTGTTGCTGAGTTTTCTTGGTGGCAATGATGTTGCGGCCCTTTTCCCCACGGGGTTCGGGAAAAGTTTGATTTTTTTTCAGGAGTTGGGTAAGGCGAACGCTAGCTATTGGTTATGGCAGATCAGAGTGGCTCTGGGCAGATCCAATAGTTTAAAACTTCAACAGAGTACACGCCTACAAGGAAGTCAACGTTTGTCAATGGAGCGGAGCCAGACCCTCTGTACAAATGTAATATGTATGAGAGTCTGGTTAGGACCAGGCTAATATTTAGGTGTGTCAACAAACAAACAAAAGTACCTGACACAAAAAACCTGGGTACAAATCTGATTCTGGGGGTTAAAGTAGCTGGGGTCAAATTGACCCCAAGGACAAAAGATGTTAGTAAATTTGAGGATAACGGGAGGGTTAAGTTTTTCCCTTCTAGTGACATTTTCAAGCATTTAGCCTACTCATAGGATATTGCATAATTTTATTAAGAACACCCTTGGAAAGAAGCTACTGTAACAACGTTATCAATGGCAATATTTCAGATGGAATCGCGATTCAAACAGTATGTCTGCTAACTGAAAATATGCCCCCAAAAACGTAAATAAACTTGACATTTATTTAGTAGAAAATAGCTCATGCATAAAAAGTTAAATAGCGATAATGGTCAGTAACAACGCAAAATGCGATATAGCCCTTTGTGGAGAAGCTGCCCCGGTAAATTTCATACTACAGTGTTGGTCTTGGTACTAGCTAGTATTGCGTTGGTTGAATTCGATGTAACGTTCCGTTGTACGGTTTAGGTTGAAATTAAATATGTTTTTCATGAACAGATTGACAAGTTTAGGCTGTGGCAATGAAGTTCGGGTTAGTAGTCAGATAGTTTCACCTATTGAAATACTTTTGATTTAAGGGACTGCAGAACATGTTCTGTCGCCGTTTGACTTCGTAAACAGCTGTGGATGTTTTTGTTAGCTACACAGTGTCTTGCGTAGGCTATAGCAGTACTGGTTTGAAACCACAGGTAATGATAATTTCACCAACAAATCGTTTACTTGTAATCTAATGTCATAATAAATCGTACAACGAAAATGTACTTCTGTGAGGAATGTTTATTTTAAAGATTGAAAACAGATGGATCATAGACCGCTGTAGTATGTGTTGCCCGGGCAACATAGGCTAATGTCATGATGCTAATGCTTCAGTGAAGTAGTAGACTACTGTTTCCTCAAGTAGATGTAGTTCCTCAAGTAGATGTAGTTCCTCAATAAAATCAGCTTATATTGTACATTACACTTCACAATTGTGTTTCATATCACAAAGTAAAATGAGTAAATAGTTATCACCCTGGCCTCTTTGCTTGTGGCGTTTCTGCAGCAGCGTTAAAGCTAGCTATAGTTAGCCTAGTTATCTCCCAGAAGTTAACAAGCTGCTAAACTAATGTTCTGCTAGAGGTAGTCACGCGTGTTTCGTGACGTTAGTAGCGTCAGTGGCTAGCAAGTTAGCCACGTAAATAAAAATACATGCAACTAATGGCTACCAACTTTTGACATGATGTTTTCTAAGTAATCCAAATATTGACGGATGCTGAGGGGGGTGGCACGATACCATCCTTGCTGTGCAACAGTCTCTATGCACGTCGTATCCATGCCTCGTTGCTAGAGTGTTTTGAAGCAGGGAAGTAGGCTACAACTGAGTACCCTTTGCCGACAAAATACACTTTTTGCCACAAAAACGTTGTATCCTCCTAAACTGTGCAATGGAACGTAAATAAAAGTAATACCATATCAATCGGGACCAAGACAAAACTTTTGACACTGACGTTTTTGATGTAGTCCTAATATTGACCGAGCCTTAGGGGGGCAAAAAGAATAAATAAATATATATGTGAGATAACAAAGGATGTGCCGACGAAGTCTTGGCACACCCAATTAAGACTGGTAATTATGCCAAGTGAACTTAAAAGTAGGCATGCCCTTCCATTGGGCATGCCATTGGGCATGCCCTTCATGGATGTAGCACAAAAATGGTTTTATACAAATAATGGTGTTTATCTGTATAAAAGCAATATAAAATCATGCTTGTCATGGATTTGTCACTACATTGGTTTATTAGGTGTTCTAAAAGGTTTTCCAATTAATTGGAAAACCTTTACTGTAAATATATCCACTCCAATGGTGAATCTTAGCTGGTGGAATTAGGTGGTCTCTTCTCATTCATGCCTGTGTGGTTGTTGTTTTATCACTTGAACCTCCACTCAAGGAGGATGTGGTGTGGTTGTCATCTTATTTCTCTTCGTATACCCCACCTCTTCTCTTTCACTTGTGTCCATCAGCTTATTCCACTGAGTCATTAGCAAGGGCCCAGAGTGCTGCGACCCACTTTTACAGCCTCCATTAATGCCTTGCTCTCCATATCAGACCACCATGGAGAGAGTTCCACTCCATCATTTGAGCTAACAGCCATCGCCCTCATTCAGATATTTTTCATCCTAGGCCTGACCTGGCTCTGTCGTTCAGATTGACTGCCGAATTGTCTATGTCAGATTGATGGTGTGTAATTTTTTTACCTTGCCTGGAGGCTGATGCCTGCACTGTAAGAAATATGTTGCATAGCCAGTCTGTCCATGACCTGCATTTGATATACAGCAGAGGTAAAGGAATAAAATATTTGATGAAATATGAGGTTTTGCCTCATAGTAGTTACTTTACTGTACATAATAAACATCCCTCCTTTGGCTTCAGTTTAGTTGCATTCACATCTGGCTACAGAAAAGATACCAGCTATGACAAATGTAAACCAACAACCTTGCAACATTTTTAAATCTCAACTTCCTATACCCTTTAATTTATCCAAAATAATAGTTGAACCAGTCTGGCGGAAGCATAAAAGATCCCAAGAGAGGGGGAATTAAAACTGGATGGCGATGAGTATAGCATTCTATGTGATTGTTGTGTCGTCGTCCCCCCCCATATGAAGGATAGAGGAGTCCACCTGGGACTGGGGATTTGGTGCTTATCTCCATCCATTTAGTTGGTGAGGGATCCTAGACATGCCTCTAATGGAGAACAATGTACGTGGCCAAAGAGTTTAATTGAAAATGCATTGTTTCCAGTTTGTAATGAGATAAGCCACCCTCAACTTTCCAGTTAAAGGAGAGAAGGTGAGACCAGTTAAATAGGACATTAAATGTAGGTCAAAAATAATGTAAAGCCTGGACCAATATTAAACACCCTTACCTCAGGACTTGAATCAATGATTCATCATTCAAGCAATGGTCACTATAATAAAAAATAGGCTCAAAAAAGGTGTGCTTAATGTAAAAATAAATAAATAAAAACAAAAAGGCCAAATATGAAAAAGGAAATACAAATCCTCATTATCACTGATGAGGGAGATGAACAAAACACATTACAGATCAATATTCTGATGATTGCTCATCATGCTGTAGTCTCATCAATTTAACAAATTCTGTAAGAGACTGAAAGATCCAATAAAAAAAGAATTAACAATGTGATTTTCATTATATGCCATTTTTCACCACCCATTTCCTTTCATAATGACATCTTAAGAACACCACAGAATCCCTTACCACCTTGTTAAGGCTTTAAAAAGTAATAATCATAATTGTGCTAAGTGGTCTTCCATTGCTAAATGGGCCATTATCTTACCATATGGGTTGTCTCTGTAGCATAAAAAGCATTAACAAAACCAGCATGCACTATTAAGATGTGCATGCTGCAATGTGCCTTAATCTCACCACATTTTCAACAACTGAAATGTTATCTCAGTATTTGAGTAATTATAAAAGTATCGTCAGTCTTCTATGAAAGTTTGATTTATGTGTTAGAGTTGTCAGGCTATGCTGTAAAGTCTCGATATTTCCTTCTTTCTGGATTAACAAACCCTCCTACCCCACATTGCCTTCATTTCTGCAGTGACCTTTATATTGCAATCTAAAATATCCATGTCAACAACTTTACAGACCTTAGGGCACTTTTTACAGTAATGAATTCCTGTTTTTACCTCCATGACTAAGGGAAAATCAGAAATAGCTTTTTTTCTGATATCAGGCCTTCATTTCCCAACATTTAAATAAGAAACACAACAGTGAATGTACAACATTGTAAAACTTGATGTATGACAATGTAACTGTAGCTGTAATGTTTTATTGACATGGATCTGTGGCAGGAAACTGGAATAGTTAAGAATCGTGCATGAAAAAGAGTATTCTAGACAAACGCTTCTCCATCCAGGTCCTAGGGCAGGGTTCTTCAATTCCGGTCCTGGAGGGCCGCTGTCCTGCATGTTTTAGATGTTTCCCTGCTCCAATACACCTGATTCATTAAGCTCTGCAGAAGCCTAATAACGATTAGTTTGAATCAGGTGTGTTGGAACAGGGAAACATCTGAGGTAGGGGGTCCCGAGGACCAGGATTTAAAAACAGTGATCTAGACTAAACAGTGGACTGTTACTGTGGTGCAGTCCTGGAGACCCCATCAGAATAGTTTCTTCTGGCACATTAATCAATGTTAAAGCTCTCCATGTGATGGCTCTTGAAGAAACTCTATTTACCATTCATCAACAAAGCCAATAAAAGCAAGTTTGCTTTTTTCCATACCAGGCTGAACACTCTGTGGGAGCATTCTTCAAGAACAGCCCACTCTTCTCAAAATGCTGACAGCAAAGAAATGCAGTATTCTCACTTTCCTACTTGCATGGTCATTAGACCACTAGGGCAGAATTGGAGAGTTGCACCGTTAAGACATTCATTTTTCTATTTACTATTTAATAGACATTTAAATTGAAATAGTGGTCATGAATTCTCTTCATTTTGTATTTCCCACTTCAGAACCTTTATGACTGGTTGATCTGACTGCAGTCTTTTCTATAGTTAATGAAACTTCACACTATGTTAATTTAATGCACCATCACATCCATTCATCACAAGAGGGCTGATATAGTTTGTGCACAAGCAGGGTAGCTAACATCGTGGAAACAAACCTAATGTTAACATGTGTACTGTAACTGTACTTTCTGTGATCTTCACCTTCAAGAAAAGGATGTTAAAAGCCACTTTCCTCTTTTCAAAAGTCAGAACTCAACTACAATATAGTCTCCACAATATTCTCTCAGTATCTGTATTATATTTCCAAGTTATTTTCAAATCTGAGCCCACAACAGTGCAATTTGAAAAGTCTTAACAACTTCAACAGTCAACACACACTGCCTGACAGAAATTGAGCAGAAGGATAAATTATAACTGTGCCTGCAATAAAGACATAACATGAATACTCTTGTCAGGTTCCTGGTTGCACTTCATTAAAGTACCTTTGCTAAAAGCCTCACAAAGTTTGAATTAATGAAATATCAGCACTCTCTATTGCAGTAAGATATGAAGTGCGCCAAGAGCATCCCACTACCATGTGAAACTTATGGTACGAGTCCCCTGAGAACTAAACTGATTACACTACTCACCTAAAACACAGAATCAAGATGGAGGATTTCTCCGCATTTCAGATCAAATTAATTTAAGGAGTAACAAACATTTAAGCAGAGGGGAAATCAATTCATCTGGGTGCCAGCCCAATTTATCCCCGCCCACAAAATAATTTGGTCGGGATGTTGGGTCTGGGGTCTTACGTTTCCCGGGAAAAAACTATATCCGAACAAGAGCTGTTCGGACCAATCAAATTGTCAGGGCGGGCTTTATACGATGATGGACAGATGATCAACAGTAACTTAATCAACCACGTCACGAAATAGCGCTTGAGTTGAATTCGTTTTCAACTACCGCTGGAGAGCTGAGATCTGATGATTCTGCCATCGAGTTTTGGAAGACATCGACAGCGCATTAATTTTGAAAGAAGAACGCGATTCATCAAAGAGAAACGCAATCAAGGCATTTGTCGATGGAAAATATGTTTTTACCGTTCTTCCTAGGGGGTTTGGTAAAATTGTAATTGATCAGGTCTATCCAATTGAGCGAAGAGGCATTTTTTTCCGATGAACCCCCATGTTGGGAGATCCATACGAATGTCACAGTGCTAATGAATAATCAAAGAGAAATGTAGCCTTCTTTCTCACTATATCTAATTTCTACTGATTTTGTCCTTGGCTGTTTAAGCAAAATGCATCGTCTTTAGAACCACAGCTTTGGACAATTTTCCCGCATTCCTGTCAGCAAGGACAGCAGCTCCTCCATTCAAAGATTATGAGAGATGACTGCAAATCAATATAAGCCTCAATTGCAGAGGATACTACAGAATGGAACACTTTACTATTTTAGGATTCTAAATATCCTTTCTTTGACCCTGCAGTTTTGGCTTCTTTAATTGGTTTCCTGCTGTTATAATTACACAAATTATATATATATATCTTTTAATCTTTTTTTTAAAGATGTTATAGCTGGAACACCCGATACTGTCCATGTCTATCTCCAGACAACATATAGAGGAAAATCCTTCTTTACAATATGACTTGCGTCACAGTTAAAATAAATTATTGAGACTAAAGGCTCAGACTATGTCACAACCAATACATAAATCATCTGGTTTATCGAACAGGGTTTATTTGATTACTATGTCCACACAGCATAACCATGGGAGCTAGCATGCCAACATAAATGTATAAGACAATGTCTCTAATCATCATATCCTGCATTTCAGATCTAAGGAGCAATTTGCTGCTTGTTCATCTAACTGCAGTCCCAAAGTAATGAACAATTCTACATAATACATTACATCCCTTATGTACAATAATATATATTTTCTGTTTTTCAATGTTGTATATCTCACCCTTAACTCAGAACCCTTAAATACTTCAAAACCATACATGCACCATATACATTAGCATAAGCAGAAACCTCTGAGCAAACATTAGAGAATGTCCCTCACTTTCTATGTCTTAGTTATTTTGGTGAGTACTAAATTTCACAGGCACACATCTTCAACAGGGTTTGAAAGGAAAGAAAGAGACAGAAAGAGAGGTAATGATGGAAGAGAACTGCACTGTACTTCCCAGTGTGGTGAGCTTCTAAACGAGTAAAGACAGATGATGTAAACAGTCACAAGACTCATTTTGCTGCCCCATTTTTACAAGTCAGTGCCACACACCTCCTCTATGTCTTGAAGACTAAAGGCATCCGTTTCATCTCCAGCACTGCTCTCACTGTTCCCGAAGGAGATGCCTCCCATAAAAGGGAAGAAGCTGTTGGCATACAGGTCTCTCATGTTGTAATATGGGAGGTCTGGGTCCTGTCTCTCAGGCTTACTCAGGCATTGGCCCTCATCTATGGCTTTGTTCCTCTGGTAGTATTTGGAGAACTTGTTAAAGATGATGCTGATGGGCAGGGCGACAACCAAAAGACCACAGATGATACAAAGAGTGGCTACCAGCTTCCCCAGCAACGTTACAGGGCAGGTGTCACCATAGCCCACAGTGGTCATGGTAATGGTGGCCCACCACCAGCCGACGGGGATGGTGCCTAGTTCGGTGCCCTCCTCTTCCTTCTCAGCGGAATAGATAAGCACAGAGAAGATGGAGATACCCACTGAGAGGAAGAGCAGAAGCAGTCCCACCTCGTTGTAGCTGTGGCGGACTGTGGCACCCAGTGCCCGCAGACCAACAGAGTGTCGGGCCAGCTTCAAGATCCTGAAGACCCTCATCAGTCGTAGAACCTGGACCACCTTACCGATGTTCTCCAGGTCCTCATTCTCCTCTGCGTTTTCCTCGTCCACAGTCTCCAATGCTAATGTGGCGTAGAACGGTAGAATGGAGGCAACGTCGATGATGTTTAAGGGACTCCCTAGAAACTTTCTGGCAGAAGGGGCTACGATGAGCCTGATGATAAACTCGAGTGAGAAGAAGACTATACAGACAACCTCGAGGATCGCCAGAACAGGGTCTTCTACAGGTCTGTCATTCTCATCCACCAGCTGGAACTCAGGCATACTATGGACACACATGGCTACAATGGAAGTCAGCACCACACTGAGAGACACCACAGCAATGACCTTTGAAGCGCATGAATAACCTGGGTCCTCTAGCCTCAGCCACACGTAACTCCTGATCTCTGCACACCAGGCACCCTTGAACTTGGCCATGTCCTTATCCAAGGCTGAGAGCTCCTCAAAAGACGAGTCGAAGCTTGGCACCTGTTGCTCATCACTTCTGATGTCCCAGTCCCTGTCCTCAATGTACCCCTTCCTTTCTTGGTACCAATTGCTACAGCAAGAACTCAAGTTAAGCTCCTGAATGCCCCAGTACTCAATCTCTTGAGTGAATGAGAAGACACACAGCTCCTCCATCATATGGATACGTCCTGTGTGGTAGAAGTTGAGAACACATAGAAAGACTCTAGGATTTCTGTCAAAGTAATACTCCTTGTCCATGGGGCTATATTCATCACAGAGTTCCAGGATGGCTTCTTCATTTTGGCAGCGCAGCAGATGGCCCAGGCGTGTGTGAGGAAAGCGGAGCACTGTCTCTTGGTTGACTTCATATCTGACGCCTCCCACATTAAGGTAGACCTGATTCTCCTCATTCCCACAACGATGGAGGATTTGTCCATACCCCATGTTGCTGAAAATCCATAGGCTGAATGGATCGAAGACAGTAGTGGGAATATGAGTGTGCAGCAGCTTGAGGGAACTAGTCTTGAAACCAAGGTTCTATTGAGGAGAAAAAAGGACACAGGCTTAAGCAAATTTCTTTTAACGTTTGTTATTTGTCCTTTAGGATAACATTTACAGATATGCAATATCAGATATTTTGAATTTACAATAAATATATTCGTCTTCAGTTGTAGACATAGCATATCAACGAAAAATTGGCTTTTGTTTGATTTCGATGTTTTTTAATAAAGAGCTTTCTGCGATCTCACTTAGTTAAAGGACTGTTAATACAAGAACCGAAGTATGGCCCGGGACTATGCAGGATAAATAAAACATTGACAGTAGACTGAAACGGACTCGCACATCTAAAATGGTTCAAAATACCAAGCAGACTGTTCCACACACATTTTATAATGTATTTCCATTGTTACCAGTGCAGGAATGTTCTTGGGGCAAACAAATTAAAAGGAACAATTAACTAAGGCTGCAAAGTAAAGAACGGCAACTCAGCAAATAATTTTAGAGCACCTACCTGATCCTGCAGTATTCCTTTCAGAACCTCACCAAGTATATTTCATATAATTTTGAAGTCCAAGTACATTGGAGTCCTTTTCGCAGCGCTCGAGGTCTCCTACTGTCTGGTGTTGAATGAGCTCGAAGTGCACTGTGCACCGCATGAGCGATAGACCCGAACTGTTGGACACAGCGCGCGACACCAATTCCAACCTCAATGTTACTGTCCCACTGTCCACGCTCCAGGCATTCTAGTGAATTGCTTAGGGAGGGGCATGTTATGGGGGCGTATACAGTGCTTATTGTCATCCTGTGTTTTGAATTCAGTTTGGGACAGAAGCAATGCTAAAATAATCGAATTTCTATGAACAGGCCGACTATTTTTAACAGCTCTTTTCATGGATAGATATTAATAAGAATGTGGGCCTATTACGTTAAAGACAACCTACCAGGAGGACCCGATCAGCCAGCTAATTAAACGGTAATGGAATTCACCTGTACGCTTATGTCTAGATAAAAAAGAACGTCTGGAAGAAAATGCGTTTCTCTAGATTATTTCTTTGTAAACGACCAGATTCAATATTTCCTTCTAATCACAAAAAAGCGTCAAGAAGTTCAGCTAAACTGCTATGGCCCATTATCTTGGAATAGGGTTTGTTGCTTGGTGTTGTGTAATGACAGACTAGTTTTTCAACCTTAAATTTTTCAAACATAATTATGTTTTGTATACAATGTTGACGATTACAAATGTTTTCAGGTTACTCCTTATGATTACAGTCGTGAGCATACAAGCGCAAAGCAAGCGCTCTCCAAGTAAGGCAGTCGTGTTCAAGGCTCGCATAGTTCACGGTGAAAACAAAACATCTTACGCATTCCCTGTTTCAGATATTGACTCCGTCTGCCTTGGCAACATGCTTCGCTTGAGTATCGGACCTCTCAAGGGGAAAGCTCTGGAAGTTAATGCAAAGAGTAAGTTGACAATTATATGACATTTGTCGTGGTGGTATTAGTTGGATACAAACCAGTAATTTTTGTAAATTGTATGATATTACTACTACAGTGCCACCTTGACTAACTTTCAGATGCCTCTCACATCCTGGCCTTGACACCAAACCTGGCCTCTCAGTGTGGATTCAGTGTAAAAATGGATTCAATGGGAAATGCCATGGTCTTTGTCTCCCTTCAAAATTGTTTTGTCCAAAATTCGGTACACAAACTCAGATTTAATAAATTGTCAATTGCATTTAGCAAAGTTAAGTTGGGTGTGCTGCTGTGGCTGCCTTGTGCTGAAGATGATGCTAATCTTCCGAAGACATGAATCATAGCATTGAATGACGTTATTGTCATCCGTTTAGGATGATGAGACATTCACCACAGTCACATACCTCAGACTAAAAGGGAACAACACTACCAATGATGAAACATACGCAGTAGAAAAGACCTGTACATACACTCCTTGGGCATCCCGAGAGATTCTATGCGATCGCAACTACATGGAAGTAAGTGAATTCAGGAAAAAAACGTTATAAATGGTTAATAACTCTCTGTTTTAAGTGGGTTCTGTAGCCTCCGGGCTCGTGCTTTTGAATTTAAGGGTTGAAATGGGTTGCAACTAATTGGACATGGTGACATCATCCCTAGGTCTCGGTCAGAAGAACTGTCCTCGACAACCCCCCGCCAGAACAGTCCAACGCTAAGAGCTACACAAACCGAGGACGCTTCCGAAGAGCAGCCAATCCAAAGGCAATGCCTGTTACTGTTATATATGTTGGTGCCGTGTCACAAGTGGGGTTTTTGAATATTTAAGATTGCCTGAAACAGACTGTGCATGAGTAGTACTCGTAAATGTTGGGGCATGACATATGGGAAATGTATTGTTTCACTTAAATGCCACAAAATACAGATTAAAGAGGACATTTGGTCTTTCGATGTCCTGGGCAGGGTTACTAATGAGCTGTTTCACACTACTCCAACCACAGGCTGTCCTGACATGACAGATGGTTAATGTATTTTTTTTGCGACAGACTGCTACTGCTTCAGGTTATAGTGTCACTACAGTGGTCTTCACGATTCCGGAACAAAGGGTCATGAAGATTGACCAAGTCCAAAGAACTGGTTATGGTATAACCAACACTCCCACACGACTTGTTCTACGAAGCCCACTGAACGCACCAGAAACGTTCTTCCAGAATGTAAGTCCTTTAGTATGGTCTAAACTTCCCAAGTTTTTTGATGGTCCCATGTCTAGTTTTCTTGATGACTTTACAGGTAGCAGGGATACCAATGGCTGTGCTCAAAACCTCCACCATCTTGGAGAATACATTGTTGTCTACCCAAATAGATTCTTCTGTTGCTTGCCCAACACCAGGTATAATTCATATTGTGTCCCTTCCCTATCCTGTTCGGTAAACAAACAAAAAAAACTTGAGCTCTTTGTTAAAACTGATTTGGTGTTTGATTTTAGGAAGTGTCTCCTTTACGCCAAATATGATCACCTGGTCTGTGCCTCGGCGCATCGACCCTCTGGTATCTTCCTGCAACTTCCAGCTCAAGGAAGTGTTCTTAGGGGTGGAAGGCATGAGGCTGAGCCCTGGTGAAGTTATGGCCAGACGATACTCCTTGTCGCTGAACAAGATGCATATTATCCTTCAGATTCCAGTTGGTGCTGTTGGAGGTTACTTTAAAGTCAGTGGATGATGCGTTATTTGTTTAGGGATATATTGTTTTGATTTAATTCCTGCATCTGGCTTACTTGTACTATAAACAACCTTTTGTTCATTGCAGAGCCATGTCAAAAATGGTCAGTACCTCACCACATACTCTATCGAGCCCATGCTTGAGATTCTGTGGACTGAGGATGATCCTCCTAAAGACACTAGATACAAAGTCCTCTTCCCAATCACCACTCCCTTTATAATCAACCCTCTACAATTGGTTGACCGTGAGTCTTTGTCTTTATGTTTTGCATTTTGCCTTATGTTGAGCCAGGACTGATGATCCTGCACAATATTGCTTCTTGTGTTGCTCAGGTATTGATCCTGAAGAGGGGGTGTTCAAGGTGGAATTGGGGACTTTCCTCCAAGATGTGGAGCTGATAAACATCACATTTCTCGATGGGGTCCTTTCTGTAGCTGAGTGTAATGACCGAGGTTTTAACATTGAAGAACTCAGTTTCCCCAATGGGTCAAAGTCCATTGCACTTACCGTGCCCTTCACTGATCGTGCTGTCTTGAATAAGGCATGTTTCACTCTACACTGCAAAGGAAGACATGTAGCCTACTTAATGATGATTGATGTGGTGATTTGTGAAATTATGCCATTACAATTGTTTTTACATTTTAAATAGATGGATGCTCAGAATGTCATCTACACTCTTCACATGGTCTTTGGCTTCGTGGTGTTGCCTGAGTATTCTTCATTTACTTACACTGCAGTTACAGAAGTTTCAGTGAAGGGAATTGGTAAATGTCTTCCAATACTCATAAGAGGCAATGTTTACATTTTCTGTTTTTGTAGATCATGCAGACTTGTCCTTAAATTGCTTTCTTTTGTAGTTCCAGCTTATATCACTGGAACCTGTGGTCATGAGAACTTTCATGTCACTGTAAAGTCGGGGAATCAAGTCCAGAACTTAAGAATTGTAGTCGGGCAGCGTCTGCTGACACCTGAGATTGCTGAGCAGTATCACATTATTACAGATGGTGCACACATCTTTATCACAGTGCCGTTCTATGCCCCTGATACTGTATTTGAGGTATGGTGCACTTGAGCAGGTTGACTGTTTCATAAATATTCTGCAACCGGTGTGGTTCTGCATAATAATTGTTTTGCTGTCTGGAGTAACTCTTGTCTGGTCAGGTGATTGAGTCGTCGTCCATCCGAAGCAAGCTACACCTGTCTCTGAGTGATCCAGTCACTATGAACATCCAACACTTCTCCTTGTCTTGCAGCTTCCTCTCTGCACTGACTGGTATACCTTCAATATAACGCAGCTGCTTTTTATACTTGTGTGCATTTTTTTCCAACTTGGCCTTTGTTTGTATAGAATGTTTTGCCAATGGGACGATTGCTGCAGTGGCTGCAAAGATTGAATCTGTTCCAAGTATGATTCCCAGTCAACTGACCCTAAAAGACCCTGCCTGTGGACCAGCCTACAGTGATGACCGCATTGCTCGTTTTCTTTTCACTGGACGCTCCTGTGGCACCACTAGAAAAGTAGGACCTTGGAGTCTTTGGCAATGAGTAGATTTGTTTGCATCATTTCCAGTAACTTGCCCTCCTTTTGCAGTTTATATCCAGTGTCATGCTGTATGAGAATGAAATCTCATTACCTTCTAAACCGGTTGCAGCAAATGGATTGCAGATTGAAGAGCCACAATATATGTGAGTGTTTGACACAATGTAGATCATGTTGATTGGTTCGGATTGTGACACATGTAACTCCTGTCCTGTTTATGTCTGTAGGTTGAAAGTTTTCTGCTACTACATGGTAAATGCAACACGCAGTGCAGCCTTCCTCACCAACCCACGCAACAATGACCCCCATGTTCATACCACCAGAAGACAACTGCGGGTCATAATAAAACTTGCTCAAGGTACGAGGGTACTGAATTATTCTTTAGTTCAGACAAACTTGTCTACAAAAACCTACTGTAAGTCTCAATTCACTCAGTGGGCACCTTTCCTGTTTCAGACATCTCTTACAACTTGTTCCAAGAGATGGAGAAATTCCCACTTGTGATTAATCTGAGGGAACCGCTGTATTTTGAGGTAGAGGTGGAGGTGCCCATGAACTCTGATCCTAGGGTGGTGCTGAAGTTGGAGTATTGCTGGGCTACCCTCAAAGAGGACAGGAAATCCCAACCCAGATGGAACCTCATCATTGATGGGTTATTTTAATTCCAGCCAGATGATTAAATATAATATTAAAGGTTTTCCCAATGTTTTTGTTGCCAAAACTCTGACCTCCACCTCTCCCCACTCCCCTTTCCTTGCCAGCTGTGAGAACACAGAAGACCCATTCCAGGTTGTAGTCCACCCTGTGTCAGCTGATGCTCGAGTCAAGTACCCCTCTCATTTCAAGCGATTTGAGGTCCAGATGTTCTCCTTCATGGATGAGGACAACTCAAGTTACCTGGTCAGTAATTTACAGAATTTGATTTGGTCTTACAATGGCATAATTGTAGCTTGCGACAGGCCATGGTATATGGTTATATCACAGCCAAGGGGAGATATTCAGCCCATTATCTGTAATATTTAATAACCATATATCACAGACTGAAGTTTTGATAAAATGGACAAAGTCTGGCAATATGAAAGTTAAGACTCCCATTTTAAATAGTAGTAATAAAAAAAAGAAGGCCCCCTGGCTTGCCTGCATATGGTGCAAGGCGCATGTTATGTAGTACACGTGTGTGTGTGTGTATATGAACGGGTATCTAAAATCAAGCACTGATTTACCCGACCAGTGTTTCTTTCACCACAACGATGACTTATTCCTTTCTACAATTCAGTATCTCTCTGCGTCTGAGGACAATAAGACAAACCGTGATAGTTAGCTCGCTATCAAACAAAGGTTTGCTAACCAAATTCCCATGTAATGAACTCAATACAATGGTAGCCTGTGATGAGAAAATAAATATGCTTGATACTAGTATGTACATTGCATAGCAACTGCCTTGCACCATGTAAGCAGCCAGGACAGACCATTTTGAACATAGTGTCTACTAATAAATAATTGACATTGTGTACAGATTGCTTGATGTGAGCTACCCTTTTAATAATGGACCAATACAAGAACATGGTGATGAGTGAAGTTATTGACATTATTTCTATGGACTCATGTCTTCACCAATTCTCAAGCTATATGTCCATTGTGACGTGGTCATCTGTGACGCCAAGTTTCCCAGTGATGGACTCTGTAGTGAGCAGTGTGTAAACAAGAACACAAAAGGTATGATTAAAAAAATATATGTTTTTAAAAAGAATTACGTTAAATAAACAACTTTTTTTTTATCCACCTTGGCAGGTCAAAGACGTGCGTTTTCAGAAGGGGACAGTTCAGAACATGTCACATCAGGACCCTTTCTGATGTTCAAATAAAGTTTTTATAGACTATTACACTTGGAGTGAATAATTGTTTTTGCTATACCATCGCTATTTGTTTTGAGGTAAGCGGTCCTGGAATTATGAATTGCCATTTTGAGGCATTGATTAGCAGGAAAAACTGACAATGGGGCCCTTGGTGTTTCTAAATGAAGAAAAACGGGAAACACTATGCCAGGCATTCTGATCCTACCCCTGTTATTCAGCGGTTAACCTACACAATACCACATAATTACATTAATGAAATGTATACAGTATTCAGACCCTTTAGTACTTTGTAAACGGTGTCTACAACTGGGTCTTTTTTAGTATGCCTCTACTTTCTTTTCAGACCCCTGGAAGTTTTCTGCTTTCATGCCAATTAGACCAGATTAGATTTAAGTGCAGGATTTCTGGCAGGCTGTATTTGTAAGGAATTACTTCTAATCCCCTCTACCATAAACACCTGATTGATGGATTGCTGCCGAGATGGCCGTTTTTATTGCAGGTTCTCCAGTCTATGCAAAGGCATTTTCAAGTTTTGTTACACAATTGGGTTTTTGGTTGTGACCCTAACCAATGCTTGGCATTCAATGCTCTAGCAAAAAATAAAAACATTTTTACCAAATTTTAGTTTCCTCAGTTTGTACCATGCCAACGACTTATACCTTAAGACAGACCTATGCGCACATGTAACGGGGCCGAAAATATTTGTGTTGATTGTGATGTGTGAACATTGACTGATGGTAGGGGGCGGGGGTGGACAATTGTATGTGGTTACGTTGGGGTGCGTGTGTGGCTTGTTGCGTTCTCTGATGGGACTGACGCGATTGATGCTAGAGGAATTAAATGCCGAGGGGGCGGCATTCAACGTGGTGATTCCTTGTTGGTAGCAGGCGCCCGTGAAGGACTCTACTACGAACCTCCAGGGAGTGGGGCAACAGTGGCGATCGAGTAGAAAGACTAATACAACGCACAACGTCAAGAAAACTCTAGAGACCACTGGTATCGTGAGCACCACCAGAACAGAGATACAACTCCCTCTATTTCTGCAGCAAAGGGAAATGCTCTTGCCTGTATCACATTGCCGTGCAATAGTGGTTTAACTTCGCTACCAGTGCGGGTCCTGATTTATATTGTTCTTCTTCCGCAGTTCTGTGGGAAGCGTGCACGAGCCACTGCTGGGAAAGGACTGTTTAGGTGGAGCAGCAGTGCGCTCGCGGCTACGGTGTGCTGGAGCCCTGGGTCATCATCCGGGTCGTGAGTGGTGCATGGACTGCCTGAATAACTATTAATAATCCTCTCATAGAAGTGTTCCACCTTACTATCCCCCCATTCAAGGGTGGCCTTAGGTGGCTGATTGGTTGGCTAAATAACAACTAGTTGGGTGTTCAGGGGTCAGTTATTCTTATTCATGCAATTCTGTGTCTGGTGTTTTTATGCTATTCTCATGGAATGCTTTGTGTTGTTATGAGCCTAGTGCATGATAACGTGGTGCAGTGTTAATGATTGTAGTGGTTCCCTTCATTGTGGTTTATCCCTTTACTGCCTAAGCCAAAATTCTGAACATTCCATATGATGTTAAAATATGATATTCATATGAATATTGTAATGACCGGCCTAGGTCCGAAAGCAACAAGCATGCGATGACGTTACAGAATCTGAATAGTTTATTCACGGTAACACAGGCTACTGTTTGGCCGTAGCCTACGCCAAATCAAATAACAGAATGGTACCAGCACACACAGAACAATCACGACCAGCTCTCTTGAAACCCAGGCGTAAGAGAGAGAACAAGAAGGTTAAACCTGGTCCTAACAATGCCGCATCCCTTCAGCCCCCCCACCAGGATGCCCTGCAACCGAACATTCTGTGCATTCCTGTGATTGGCAGAATGGCAGATAACAGGTTGATCGGCATGTCAGACCCCGGCATGAACAATGGCCACAAAACACAACATCTCAACATGCCACACACATATGTCTGTGCGGGTCGCTACACAGCCCCCCCACCACAAAGTCCCTCGTCCCCGAGGGAACAAACAAAGTCTCTGAAGCGACCCGGAGGTCTCCTTCGCCTGCGTGACCGTGCAGGTTGCAGAGTGTCCAGATGTGGAACAGGAGGCTCCACCCGTGGCAGAGGGCTGATCCTCTGAGAACCAGGGGACGAGGGTAGGGATATGGAGGACAAGGAAGCAGGAACGGGGAATACATTCCATGGCTCCGGGGAACCACACGGGGACACAGGGAGGGAGACGGGGGCGTGTGCCGTCTGGAGCCTGGTCTGCGGCGCTTGGGGGAGGGTGCCTGGGGAATGTCATGGCCAGAGAGGGGGATTGTGGGGGGTCCCTCTGTATGGGGCTAACCTGTCCCGGTGCAGTGTCACCTTTCTGTCCCCTTGGAGGAAGCTGCACCCGGTAAACCTCCCCTATCCTCCCCAGGACGCTGCAGGGTCCCACCCAGTGACTCTCCAACTTAGGGCATCTGCCCTTTTTCCTTAGGGGACTGTAGACCCAGACCAGCTCCCCAGCCAAAAAGTGCCTACCCCGGGTGTGCACGTCATAGTTCCTATTCTGCCTCACGCCTGCTTTCACCAGTTGCCCCCTGGCAAAGGTGTGGGCTGTCTCCAGCCGGTCCTGGAGTCTCCGGGCATACTCCAGCTCCGGGGGAACATGAGGGCTATCCAGGGGCCGACCAAGCGCCATCTCCGCAGGGGTGCGGATCTCTCTCCCCAGCATGAGGAGGGCAGGCGTGCAGGAGGTAGAGTCTTGGACAGTGGAGCGGCATGCCATGAGGACCATAGGCAGGTGCTTGTCCCAGTCACGCTGGTGTTTGGCAGAGACGATGGCCAGTTGCTGTCCCAGCGTTTTGTTGAAGCGTTCCACGAGGCCATCACTTTGAGGATGGAAAGGAGTAGTGCGGGTCTTGTGCATACCCAGCCTCTCACACATGGTGGCGAACACACGGGAATCAAAGTTTCTGCCTTGGTCGCTGTGGATCGCCTCTGCAGCTCCAAACCTGCTGAACATCCCCGCTGTCAGGGCGTCGACGATGATATCTAGACATGTTCAGAGGGATTTCATTTTATGTGGTATTATATACCAAAAAAGAGGCGAAAGATTGTTTTTTTAGCACTTGTCAAGTGCATTTCAACATAATTAACTGAAAAAACATTCTTTTGACAAAAGCTTCTAACCAATTAGTAATTGATCCCATTAAAACAAACCAAAAAGTTCTGACTTCATCTATGAGGTAGTTGCCGTGTTCTACATTGTATGCAAATTAGCACATATTTAATAAGAAAACACTGCTGTTCTGCCCATTATATGTTTTTATTCTGTCCATAATGTGTTTTATGTATTGGGTTAATCTAACTTGAAACGTTTGTTTGTTCACGTGATGTAATGTGTTTGATATGAAAGTTTGGAATGTTTGTATGTTTGGAATGTAAACAAACCAGGCATCGTTCACATAGCAACTATCAACTGTCACATAGCAAAATAACAATTTTATGTATTTTCAATCCGTTGTGTGAATCTTAAAGAAAAGCAATGACTGTAAGTTTTAAACGATCGTAATATGTACATTAAGTTCAATACAATGAGTTATATTGTAACCTTAATGATGATTTGGATGTTGTAGTCAAACGCAATCGCTACAATTGCTAAATACTACTGTCGCATATGTTACGTTATGTTTTCTAGCTTAGAGCTAGTAATATCAGTTATGTATGTATTTTATAACTAAGCATTATTCTACTTTCTCTTTTTATTTTGTAGTTTCACTCCATTTCAATGTTGTCAATGACTAATAGTCAATAAGGGAGCAAGAGGCTCATTTTCTGGCTCTTGAAAAAGGAGTTTGGCTCGCTGTTGAATCTACGTTGACGTAGGAAGCACAACACGTAGAGAGAACAGTACAGTGAAAAGTCAATACCATCATAAAGATTTATGCTAGTTATGGAGACCCAAGCAGCAGAAAATGCACCATCAGTGTCCGGATCCAGGCACTCGTCTGCCTCAAAGTGCTCAGTAGCCGGCGCAGCAGCGAGAGCCAGAGGCACAGCTGAAGCCGCACGCACCAGAGCTGCGTTCTCACAGCAGGAGCTAGAATTAAAGATACAGAGAGCTAGATTGGACCTGGAAAAGGCTACACTGGAAGCGAACCTGCAAGCACTGGAACTTGAAAAGGCAGCGGCTGCTGCCAATGCAGAGGCTGAGGTGTTAGAGGCGGCAGCTGAGATGGAGCATGATAACATGCTCAGTCCCAAGAGCGCCTTAACACTACTGGAGGTACAGCAGCGGACGGAGGCGTATGTGGCACAGCATGCACAGACGAGCCTCAACCCCAACGCTCCACTTCCAGACAGATCTCCTCTCAGTCTCAAAGAGTCACCACCATCAAGACGCACCTCTGAGTCAGAGCACCAGCCCCATTTACCTCGATGCCCCACCTCATACTCTGACTCTCCATCCAGAGTCTGTCAGCAGCAAGGCAAGCGTGTAGTCTTCCAAGACCATTCAGCTAGGAATGCCACAAAGAGCCCTTCTCCTGTCAATCGGGCTCCTGACATGATGGACTTTGCTAAGTATCTGGCCCGCAGGGAGTTAGTTACTACAGGGCTAAATACATTTGACGATCAGCCTGAAAGTTTTAGAGCATGGCAGTCCTCCTTTTTTAATGCTACTCAGGGTCTAGAGTTAACAGCTAGTGAAGAGCTAGACTTGCTCATTAAATGGCTGGGAAAGGAGTCCTCAAACCATGTTAAAAGAATCCGAGCGGTGTATGTCTCTAATCCCCAAGCTGCACTGCAGTTGTCTTGGACAAGACTTCAAGAGTGCTATGCCACCCCGGAAGTGATAGAGAGTGCGCTATTCAAGCGGCTGGACTGTTTCCCTCGCCTCAGTTCAAGAGAAAACTCCAAGCTGAGAGAGCTTAGTGACCTGCTCCTGGAGCTGCTCTCAGCCCAAACAGATGGGTACTTACCTGGCCTCAGTTACCTGGACACGCCACGGGGAATCAACCCCATAGTCGAAAAGCTGCCACAGAACCTACAAGATAAATGGCTGTCTACTGGCTCAAGATATAAAGAACAGCACAGAGTCTGCTACCCCCCATTCTCCTTCTTCGTTGACTTCATCCGCTGCGAGGCAAAGGCCAGGAATGACCCCAGCTTTATCCTAACCAACAACAGCTACAATCATCACCGCAATGAAAGGGCTACAGGGAGACAGGAGAGTGTGAGGACCGCCATATCTGTTCACAAAACCGACGTAGCAGCAACAGATAATGCACACCGGACTTACAGAGCCGAGAGAGAAGTAAGGGATCCAACTAAGAACTGTCCACTTCATGACAAGCCGCATCCTCTGGAAAGATGCAGAGGTTTTATAATGAAGCCGCTCACAGAACGTAAAAGGTTACTAAAAGAATATAGAAGATGTTTTAGGTGCTGCTCTGCTGTTCACATGGCCAAGGAATGTCCAGTGAAGCTGAAATGCAACGAGTGTGGAAGTGAGGAACACTGCACAACCATGCATCCAGACACCACCCGGTCACCAGCAGCGTTTCCTGTGACGGGGCCATACACAGAACAGCAACACAGCTTCCCGGTGTGACGGACTCCAGGTGACAGAGGTCCAGGTGTACAGAGGTCTGCGGAGATGGTCTCCCGGCTCGATCCTGTGCAAAGATATGCCTGGTGCAGGTCTTCCCACGAGGCGAAAGACAACGTGCTGTGAAGATGTACGCCATCATTGATGACCAGAGCAACCGCTCGCTTGCCAGGTCTGAGTTTTTCCAGCTCTTCGGCATCCGCGGTAACCCTGCACCTTACCTGCTGAGGACCTGCGCTGGCACCACTGAAATGGCTGGGAGGAAAGCAGTCGGTTTCCAAATAGAAGCAGTCGACGGCCCAGTGTGTCTGGATTTGCCCCCACTCATTGAGTGCAATGAGATCATGAGCAACAGGTCAGAAATCCCCACAGCAGAGGTTGCTCTTTCCCACACTGACCTGAGGCCCTGTGGCTCCTCATATCCCAGAACTTGACCCTGAAGCACAGATTCTCATTTTATTAGGGAGAGACCTTATCCGTGTTCATAAAGTGAGACAACAGATTAATGGCCCTAACAATGCACCTTTTGCCCAGCGCTTGGACTTGGGGTGGGTCATAGTTGGAGAAGTTTGCATTGACAATGCCCGCAAGCCCACAGTTGCTGTCTTCAAGACAAATGTCCTGCAGAACGGACGTCCATCGTACCTGACACCGTGTAAAAATCACATACACGTCAAAGACAAGGCAAGCTACGGCGGGGAGCAAAGACATGACCTTTTAAGCCACTCTCTCATCAACGTGCGCCCTGAGGACAAGCTTGGACTCGACGTGTTCATGAGAACAGCAAATGACAACAAACACGCTCTGTCTTTCGAAGATGAGACATTCTTGAATGTCATGCACACAGAATTCAAAAGAGATGAACAAAACAGCTGGATTGCTCCCCTGCCATTCAGGTCACCCAGGCCACGCCTCCCAAACAACCGTGCTCTGGCCCTCTCTCGTCTACACTCCTTGCGGCGCACACTGAACAAAAAACCTGAAATGAAAGAACAGTTTGTTAGTTTTATGAAAAAACTCTTTGCAAACAAACACGCAGAACAAGCAGCCCCCCTTCAGGAGAATGCAGAGTGTTGGTACTTACCTATTTTCGGGGTGTACCACCCCCAAAAGCCGGGTCAGATTAGAGTTGTGTTTGACTCGAGTGCACAAGAAGACGGCTTCTCTCTCAATAGTGTCCTGCTCACTGGCCCTGATTTGAACAACTCCCTCCTCGGAGTACTGATCAGATTCAGAAAAGAACTCATTGCACTGACAGCTGACATCCAACAAATGTTCTATGGCTTCTTTGTGAGAGAAGATCACAGAGACTACTTAAGATTTCTCTGGCACAAGGACAACGACCTGACGAAGGAGGTGGTGGAGTACCGCATGCGAGTGCATGTGTTCGGCAACAGCCCGTCACCCGCGGTGGCTATATATGGACTTCGGAAAGCGGCCCAGGAAGGCGAACAGAGGTATGGATCCGACTCACGCCACTTCGTGGAGAGACACTTTTATGTGGATGACAGGGCTCGTCTCACTGCCGTCTGAGTCTGACGCCATTGATCTATTCAGGCGCACTCAAGCATCGCTGGCAGAGTCAAACATCAAACTGCATAAGATAGCCTCAAACAGTGTCACAGTAATGCAAGCCTTCCCACCTGAAGACCTGGCTGCAGGCCTGAAAGACTTGGGCCTGGAAGACGGAGCTTTGCCAATGCAAAGAAGCCTGGGGTTGTGCTGGGACATTGACTCTGACACCTTTACATTCAAGGTCGCCGTCAGCGGCAAACCGTTTACCCGCCGTGGAGTCCTATCCACAGTCAACAGTCTTTTTGACCCGCTGGGTTTCGCCGCACCTGTGACCATCAAGGGGCCTGCACTGCTGCGAGAACTCTCCACAGAGGTCCACGACTGGGACGCTAAACTTCCTGCAGACAAGCTGAACAAGTGGGAAACATGGAGAAAATCACTGCAAGATCTGAGCAGCCTCCATATCCCTCGCTCATACACACAGCAGTCCTTCTCTAACACCATACACACTGAACTGTGTCTTTTTTCAGATGCTTCTTGCTGGGCCATCGGCGCGGTGGCTTACCTGAGAGTCATCACAACAGATGGACAGTGTAGAGTGGGCTTTGTGCTTGGAAAAGCAAAACTGGCTCCTCAACCAGAACCAACCATCCCTCGCCTTGAGCTGTGTGGCGCTGTGCTGGCTGTAGAAATGGCTGAACTGATCCTGGAGGAGCTCGACCACAAGCCAGATGCAGTGAAGTTTTTCTGTGACAGCAAGGTAGTTTTGGGATATATACACAACGAGTCTAAGCGGTTCTACGTGTATGTGCACAACCGCGTTCACCGCATCCGACAAACCACATCCCCTCAGCAGTGGCACTATGTACCTACGGAACAAAATCCAGCAGATCTGGCCACCAGGTCAGTGCCTGCATCACAACTCACCAACACCATGTGGTTTACAGGACCAGAGTTCCTATACAAGCAACACCAGCCTGAAATTCACAACCCCTTTCAGTTAGTAGATCCTGAAACAGACACAGACTTGAGGCCTCAGCTGACAGCGCTCGCCACTCACCTAAGTGAAGGTAAACTCACCTCAGAGCGGTTCCAGCGCTTCTCCACTTGGGAGTCATTGCTGAGAGCTGTCTCTTGCTTAATCCACCAAGCCACATCATTCAGGTCAGACTGTCCGAATGTTTGTAAAGGATGGCACCTGTGCAAAAAAACACGCACTCCAGAGGAGCTAGATGCGGCAAAACGAGTCATACTCATGTCTGTCCAGAGGGATGCTTATCCAGAAGAGTATGCAGCACTACAAGAATGTCATGTGCGACGGCATGTTGAGAATAGGCGGTCGTCTGAAACATGCATCTGTTGAGCCTGAGGTGAGAAACCCCATCATTCTCCCAAAATGTCATGTGACAAAGTTAATGGTGAGCCACCACCACACAAAAGTGCAGCACCAAGGACGACACTTTACAGAGGGTGCTGTGAGGGCTGCCGGCCGTGGGTCGTTG
>CAEFZP010002302.1:115000-135431 GCA_903064625.1 Mallotus villosus | reverse complement strand
GGGGGGGGAGAGGGGGGCAGATTAACTGGTGACTGCCAGGAGAAGTGACTCGGGTCCGGTCAGCGGGTTTCCATCCTGTCGGGGGGGCGTGTGCAGGCCGAGGAGCCTCCAGGTGGAGTGGCACCTGGGAGTGAAGTCTGCATCCATTAAATATAGAGGATTGTTTACGTAGAGGTATGTAGGAAGGTGTCTGTGTGTGTGTGTGTGGTGTGTGTGTGTGTGTGTGGTGTGTGTGGTGTGTGTGGTGTGTGTGTGTGTGTGTGTGTGTGTGTGTGTGTGTGTGAATGAGAGATGGATCGAGACACGAGGAGAGTGAGAGGAGGAGGGAGAGACCGAGAGCGTAGATGTGTGAATGGTGGGCTATCGTGCAGGTGTGCGCACTGTAGACGCGTATTGGACGTTTTCTAAACACCCGCCCACACGCACACACGCACGTACACGCTCGCGCCACTCATTTCCTCCAGTAATTACCCTGGCCTTTCTGAACTTGTCGGAAACAAAATCCCGCTGCCTCTCTTCCTCTCTCTCTCTCACACTCTCTCTCTCTCTCTCTCCCCCTCTCCCTCTCCCCCCTCTCTCTCTCCCCCCATAGATCTGTACACCCTCTACTGTCCCAGTTGGGAGCTAATTGACTGTGGCTGTGGGCGGGTGGGCATGGGAAAACAAATCCTGAACTCTACGAGGGAGAATGGATGATGATGATGTCAGAGGCAGCATTCTCATTACGGGCCTCTTGTTTACGGAGCAGCAAGCCACAGGAAGGAGCCGTGGAGGAGACTGTCTCCATTATGGAAGAGTGTGAAAAGTCAGGTGCTTTCATCAGTCAGCGACCGCGCGTACACAACAGAGGAAGAGGGCGAGGCAGAGGGCGAGGCAGAGGGCGAGCGAGGGCGAGGCAGAGGGCGAGGCCTCTACGACCTTTTCTACGTCTACTTTGTTCTATTGCGATGTTCTACTTTCTCACTCTCTCTCTCCCTTTCTCTTTAGTGCTCTTCCTTGCTATCTGTCTTCCTCTCTGTATCTCCCTCTCTCTCTTGCTCTCTCTCTCTCTTGCTCTCTCTCTTTTGCGCTCTCTCTCTCTCTCTCTCTCTCTCTCTCTCTCTGTCTCTCTTCCCTCCGTGAATGTTTCTTTGTCCCTCCAGAAGATGGATTGAACTTGAGTCACTCAACGAATGGCAGGCGATTCCATCTCCGGCCTGAACAACTAAGTGGTTGTAATGTTTCTTATGACGTGAGCGTGGACCGAGAGGGAAAGCCTGTCGTTCATCACACGCAAGGTCACCAAGCAGTCGATGCCCGAGTCCCTGTGGTACTGAGAGAACGTGTTTCACTCTGCGAGACCGATGTTGTCATTCTCCCTTTCTCTCCCTCGCTCGTTTTTTTCGAATGTATATCGACTGTAAAGCCATCTGATTTGTCGTCGCAAGGACACGCAAGGAACCAGCAGGCTAACAGCTAACACCCCTCTCTGTCTCTCCCTCTGTCTCCACAGTGGCTGCTGTAGACCAATACGCCAGAGGCCAACGGAAACTCACGCAGGACATCGAATGGTCCTACACAGGTAGACGCCCTACCGTCTATTCCTCCTCAGTTCTCATCGTCGTCAGGCGCGACAGGAGCACATGGCTAGCGGCATTAGCATTTGTGCTAGCATTAGCGTAGCATTAGCATGAGTATATTTACTCAGAACTGCTGGGTGTATGGTAAGTTCCTGAAAGGTGTGGTAGGGGTGGTGGATGTCCTTTCTTCCCGTGCTAGGAGAGTGAAGGGATTATGAGTCTTGATTAGTGCTTAGGTTAAGGCCCTAAAGTGAGTGTGTGTGCTTTCGTTGAGATTGGATTTACTTAAGTGGTCTTGGATAAAGAGATTGTATAGTGGTTGGTTATGGTGGTAGGGGTAGAGTGAGCCTGTCATTTTGATGAAATGCAGGATTGAAGCAGCATTTTATAAACATTTGGAAGTCATGAGCCAAAAGGGATTCATACATGATTCATCTTGTGTCCTCCAAGCGTCTTAAATTAAATGTAGTCCACATTGTTTCCCTGGGAGACATATATTTGCTCCACTGGAAATCTGCTTCACAGTCAAGAATCATGAAAAATCTGCCTCACATGGAAATGAAATGTAAATTCCGCCTCTGCCTCTCTCTCTCTCCCTCATATGCAAGACGTTTGCAAAAAATGATTCTGCCTCCCAATGTCCACTCAAGCGCACCCCGGAGTTTAGGGCGGCGTCACAACAAACAGAAAGGAAAAGGGAGGCCAGTGCTAGGCTCTGGGTCGGTGAGTGTGGGGCTTTAGGGGTCCAGGGTTGGGTGGGTGCGTCAAGGAAGAGGAATGGATCACGAGAGCTGGGGGGGGAGCGTGGGGGGGGGGCGGCTGGGGGGACTGTTTGTCCCACTCTGAGAGGGTATGTGTGTGTGTAACCGAAGCCATTCCAAGGGGGCTTGTTTTTTCCGACCCCGCTGCGACAGCGATGCGGTAAGCGTCTGTTTGGGGTGCGCTGAGCCGAGCGTAAGAGAATTACCATGTGAAAGACGGCACCCATGGCGACGGTGAGGCGCACAGGCCGCGCTCGCGGGAAAGCGGGACGAGAGAGGCCGGGGAAAGAGAGGAAAGGGAGGAAGACGCTAAAAAAAGCCGGTGGATGCGTGTGGGGGAGGGGGGAGGGAAAGGAGCTTGAAGCGAAAGAGGGGAAATTAGTGGAATGAGTGCCTTCACGCCAGGGACAGAGAGAGGAAGAGAGAGGAAGAGAGAGGAGAGAGTGAGGGAGAGGAGAAGGGTGAGTGAAAGAGAAAGAGAGGAGAGAGGAGAGAGGAGAGAGGAGAGAGGAGAGAGGAGAGAGGAGGAGGAGAAGGAGAGAAGAGAGGAGAGAGGAGGGTGGAGAGAGGAGGGAGGAGAGAGGAGGGAGAAGTGGAGGAGAGAGAGGGAGAGAGTGAGATGGTTCCAATAGGCGATCATCCCTAATTTATCACATTTTTGCTCAGGGTATCCTCTCCAGTTGGATAGTACTTCACAACAGAGCTTCCTTTGTCTGATTGCACTCAGGTCTGGAAATACTATCGAGACATTAAGATAAAAAAGCTCGGGAGCACTAAAAATAACTTAGAGAGAGAGATCTGCCCTCCCAGCCTATCTTCTTAGAGCTCCCTTCCCCCTTCTGAGCGAAGACAAACTTCTCAATCCCGCACGGACGTATATGAACGCAGTTTTCCGGGGTTTTGGAAAGCAAGGTCCCGTTCTCTGACTTATTTACAACACAGATGGTATTGTTGTTGTTACGTGTCGGTCTGCGCGTGCGTGCCAGCGTAATGTACTGGATATCAGATGTGCAAAGTGGATACAGTAAAAGGATAATACCTTCTACTCCCTTTACCCAATCCCCAGGAGGCCTCTGTGATCCCTGTGTCAAGTGATGCCCCCCCCCCAGGTCTCCATCTGCCGTATTTGTTTACACGCGTATACATTGTGTGTGTGTGTGTGTGTGTGTGTAATCAGCACGCACTAATAACCCTAGGCCCCTAGCCCAGACCACGCAAGGACAGACACATGCCGGGCACCTCGCAGCTCCAACAGAACAGCTCACTGTGTGTGTGTATGTGTGTGTGTGTGTGTGTAAGTTTGATCTTCTCATGACTGCAGGGCCTGTATGTCCCCATAGTGCCCTCGTTCTCTCTGTCTGGGGTGCCACTCTCTTCTCCCCTGTCCTCTTCTGTATTTTCCTCTACTCTTCTACACCCCCTTCTTTTCTCCTCCTCTTCTCATCCTCACCCTCTCCTTTTCTTCTCCTTTCCTTTGTCTTCTCCTCTCCTCCTCCTTTCTCCTTCCTCTCCTCTACTCCTCCTTTCTCCTTCCTCTCCTCTCCTCCTCCTTTCTCCTTCCTCTCACTCCTCTCTTTCTTCTCCTTTCGTTTCCTCTCCTCTCCCCCTCTCGTATCCTCCTCTTCTCTCCTCTCCAAGAGAGCAGAGAACTCCCCCGGTGTGTGTGTTAGTGTGCACCTGCGTTTGTGTGCGTGCACTTGTGCGTGTTTGCATGTGTGCGCGTGTGTGTGTGTGCTATTAACCACCACCTCACTGGCAGTTGGCTTAGTCATGCTGTTCTCCAGGCTCCAGACGCGTCTTCTGCTCCAGTTGTTGTTCTCTCCTGGGGGGCCACGCAGGGCTGATGAGGTGCTAACTTGGAAATGGTGTTTATCCCCCATCTCTCGCTCTCTCTCTCTCTCTCTCTCTCTCTCTCTCTCTCAGGGATAAGGACTGGGCAGATGTACGCCCCCACACACACCCCCACAAACACCCCCACTCCCACACACACCCCTCCCAAGTGTTTGGAGCTGGGTTGATGTGTTTGGGGGGTAGAGCTGTTTAGGACAGGGCTTAGGCTTATGTTTTGGGGCTGGGGCTGGGGCTGAGGCTAGGGCTGGGGCTGGATTTGGGGCTGAGGCTGGGGCGAGTCTGTCCCCCTCTCCGTAGACTAGTCATCGCCATCATAACTCTAAATCAAAGACTGAGACTGACAGGTTACACACACACACACACACATGCATAATACATTCATACGCTCTCAGCTTCCCTTCACACAGAATATGTGCAGCCGACCGCTGAATACCAATAAGATGGAGACTCAATCTCAGAGTCACCACGGAAACAACCGGATTCCTATGAGCGACAGCATTCCTTTTTAGCCCATTACGTAATATGGCTCCAATTTCAAACTCCCTCGATTCGAGGAGCCAACTTCGCAGACAAAGAGATAGGATAGATTATGTTTTTACAAAACGCTTATACTCCTGATTTGTTGAGCTATATTGAACAGCTCTACTTTGAGTACAAACTGCTATCTGTCTGTGTGTGGGAGGATGGGACTGTAGGTGATGTCGGAGATTCTACACGTGCGCGTGCGCTCAGGAACAAAGAGCGGCGCGGTTGCTCACAGCGGCGGACAGAACGCCGGGTCGCGGGGGGAGAAACCAGACTGGGCGTGAGTCAGAGACGACTTGTCTTTGCGCTCGGGGATTCCGGCGGCGTCTCCGTTCAGCGAGACCCACTTAACTCCTCCTTTCTCTGTGAAAAGCACAGTCTTTAAGTGGGGATCGCTATTGTTTCTGAGTCGGTCATATACCCTAACCCTTTTAGCCCCCCCCCCATTGACAGAAATCCACACACAGACGTCAAGTGTCAAACGAGCGCAGTTCGAGGAGTGAAGAGGTCCACTTGGGTTTGAAGCCCGTGAGTTAGCGCGTGTGGATTTACAGTACGTCTGAGGAGATGGGAGAAGCGGGTCTCGCCCCCGGGCCGATTAATATCTCTCCCCCCGAAAACCTCAGCAGCGGTGGCCTTGTTGCCATGGCAGCGCCTCGTCGGCATAGCGGCGACGTGTCGTTGTCGCCTCGCGCGGGGGACGCGGGGCCCAGATGTGGTCACTGAACCTGCTGACAGACACTCCCCTCACACCCCCTCCTCCCTCCACCACCACCGTCGCTCCACTGTGGAAGGGGGGGTACTGGAGAAGGAGCAGCTACGGTCTAGATACACTAGACACGCTGCATGTCACCACCCCTACACGCACACGCGCGCACAAAGTAGTCGCACGCATTTCACTCAACACCAGCACACTATCCCATACGTGCAAACACACGTACTGTACACGCACAGACGCACACACACACAGGTGACACGAGTCTGCTCGGAAGCCAGATACACACAGAACCAACACAAAGGTGACGCGGAGAGAGAGACACACACTGTGTTCACACAGCGCTGTCACACTTGTCATTCATCTCAACAGAACACAACGGCGACGATTAAATTGATTCTCAGGCTGGGATTGATTTGACCCTCCGACTGGCGTGGAAAATCACGGTCACGGCTGACAAACAAGGTTACCTCTCTCTCCTCCGAGGCTCCGATCACCCACGATGCCTGAACCTTACTCTGATTGGATGATTAGTAACCAAATTAGACTGGCTTCCTCAAGAGTCTGTAGATGTTGTATTTTAGGAGTACACGTGGGTTCTGTCAGCCGATGTGTATTTAGATTTGTGTCATTGACTTAAGCGTCGATTCTTTGTACAGTATCGCATTCTGAATAAGAAACCCCCACAATGCAACGGATTACGCCTTCGCGTGACGTGACGCGATCAAAGCTGAATGAGTGCGGTCGGACAGAAGGACGGCGAGAGACGGCAGAGATAAGAACAGGGACAAAAAAAGAGGCAGAGAGAGAGATTAAAGAGTGAGACAAGAGTATGACAGCAGGATTAAGAGTAATGACAGACAGACAGAGAGAGAGAGCGAGAGACAGAGAGCGAGAGACAAAGACAGAGAGCGAGAGACAGAGACAGAGAGAGAGACAAAGAGAGAGAGAGGAATGTAATCATGAAGTCATTCCCCCTCAGTGTGTTACTGTCATTAACATGCTAATGTGTCTCAGCTCAGACAAAAGCCAACCTAATTACACACCATGAAATATGGCCAAGAGACCTGCTCTCAAGAGTCCAGTCCATAATATCCCTGCACTGTTGTATACACCAGTGTCCTATTACACATTAGCACATGGTGCGGTTTGAGCAATATTAAATAGGTGTACGCTTCACAGGAGTGGCTGAAGTGGTTGTTAGTACCTGTTTAAAAAAAAACACAACAGATATTTTAACTCAACGAGCGGTCGTTTTTTTGACCCCAACCCTTTTATAATAACCCGTTACATGCCAAACCTCTGTTGCTGATTGAAGCTGTTTCACCCCTGGCAACATTTCCAATGACACGTTTCACAGTTGCAAGAGATTCATGTCTCGATAAAAGACCCCGAGAGAGTGGCCTAATAGTCCACTGTACAGTACAAACCTACAGCTCACAGTGGAATGATACATTTCACTCTTTTTACCGGGTTTAAATGATGGTATTAGCAGAAGGCCAAAATTGAGCTTTTTCATAGGTATGAGACGTTTTGAAGGTATTGTGCTGTGTACGCACAGAAGAGAACAAAACTGTAGCCTGCATGTAAGGTATCTCCCTCTCTAAATATGATAACGTTCCTGGCCCCCCTGTCCTCACACACCTCAGAGACTTTAGTTCAGATTTGAAGTTTGTTTGCATCACAAATATGAAGAGTTCTCTAGATTGATGGTTATTGTTCCTCTCTACGGTTTCTCGTCAGTCCTAATTATGTTCCAATATGTTATCTTCATTCGAAACAGATCAATCTAAATGGTGATCCTACCATCCTCCCTTCCACTAGCTCCACAGGCCTAGCATGTTCTCCAACATACAGCTTTTGGTATTTGTATTGGTGTTCTCTAAGTATCTGTCAGTTTATGGTTAACATACTGGTGAGACCATCTGCCTTCTAGAACTCTCCGGACTCCTCATAGGATTAGCTCATCATACAGTAAGAGGATATAACACAGGATGGCTGTGTGTGTGTGTGCGTGTGATTGTGTGTGTGTGTAGGTGTGTGTTATGTGTGTGTGATGTGTGTGTTTGTGTGTGTGTGTGATTGTGTGTGTGTGTGTGTGTGTGTGTGTGTGTGTGTGTGTGTGTGGTGTGTGTGTGTGTGTGTGTGTGTGTGTGTGTGTGTGTGTGTGTGTGTGTGTGTGTGATTGTGTGTGTGTGTGTGTGCGTGCGTGCGTGCGTGTGTATGGAAGTACCTGTCCAATCATGTGTGACCGTCATTCTGTCAGACCATCTGCCTCGTTAACGAACTCCTCGCTCATCCCCCCCCCCTCCTCTCTCTTCCTCCTCCCAGGACTCAACACGATGACCAGGATGGGTGTGTATGTATGAAGAGTGTGTGTGTGTGTGTGTGTGTGCAGTGGTGGCAGTGCTTGGTGTTCGGGGGTTGTAAGAGGGTGAATATTCTGCTGCTGGATGATTAAATAACAAATCAATTGTCTGGCAATAAAAGGGGTGGTTCTAGGAGTATTGCTTGAAGCTGATTTTGGGACTGTGTGTTGGTTTGCAGCAAATAACCATGTGTGAGAGAATGTTTTCCCCTTCTCAACTCTGGCTAACTGACTCTTGAGAACATACGGCTGTTTCCCTCAGAGAGAGAAATACAGTATGAATGTCAATGGTTATCCCTACAGGCTGGTTGTGCGAGCCTACATTGCATGCTTTGAATTCTTAATCACTTTTCCGCTGGCGTGTGCTGAATTCTTTGATTTTTTAAGTTGATTGAATAAGCCTTATTTATGTTTTCTTTGAGTTGAAAAGTTCACCCGCTCAAAATATTGAGCGGGAGAGAACTCGACGGGGAGATGTTTACGTCCCGTTATGTGTTTGCCACTCAGGGACGTTGAACCAGGCAAACTGGGGTAAGAAGTACCCATGGTGCAACAGTCCCCGGCAGTCCCCTGTCGACGTCGACGCCACCTTCACTCAGGCCCGGGCGCAGTTCCAGGGGCTTCGCCTGGAAGGCTGGGAGAAGGAAACCTTAGAGACCACCACCATCAGGAACGATGGGAAGACAGGTACATCTGCCCACCCCCCCCACACACACACACACACACAGACACACACCTCCACACACGCCCACACACCTCCACACACACTCACCAGGTGTTCCAAAATTCCCCCGACTCATCCCTGCTACATACACTTCAACGTCAACATTATAGGAAACCAATTTTAGCTGACTGAGTGTTTTATCACTCACTGGGTTGATCAGGGTCCCTTGCGCAACTCGACGTGCACGGCTGCTTACAGCTACGTGGGTGTGGCCTAAAGACGGGTCGTCGCAACCCCCGTCTGGGTCATGTAAGTCCTCACTTGCAGCGAGACTGAGATGGACGGCTGAAGATATGCTGCTCTGAATCAGAGCTCTGTACGATCAAGGACAAAAGGCGAGATCGCAGCCTTGGTATCGTATTAGGAAGTGTTGCGAGAGAGTGAGATAGAACGGAGCGATGCCCGCCGAGGAAGAGAGAGGGGTGAGGAAGAGGGTGATCTATGAAAGTCTTTGGAAATAGACAGACTGGAGAGGTGAGGTGGATGAATGAGTTTGTCCTTCAGGGGAGATGAGTTCCCCCCCGTGTCTGGGACATCTTCTTCCAATATAAATCTCAATATCCAAAGGGCGACAGGAAATGCAACTAGATCATAATCAGACGGTTGACGTCATCTTGTATTTAGGTGTCTATTATTCATGTGTGTCTCTGTGTCTCCGGGTGGGGTGTGGTGTGGTGGAGGGTAGAGGGCCAAAGGGGGCCAAAGGCGTGATCATGAAACTGTGTTTTAAGGATCTAACCTTTTCTACTCATAAGTTAACCTGTGTGTGTGTGTGTGTGGTGTGTGTACAGTGGTGCTAGGCATTGAGGGTGAGTACTACGTGAGCGGAGGGGGGCTGAGGTCCAGGTTCCGAGTGGGCCAGATCACGTTCCATTGGGGCCGCTGCAACAGCTCCTCAGACGGGTCTGAACACAGCCTCAACGGACGGAAGTTCCCCCTGGAGGTACGGAGCCCCACCTGTCGACCAGACAACCCGCTCCATCACTCAGTCAACCGTATCAACCAATCAAAATCAAACGATTACTGTAACCGATTAACTAATTGTGGTCAGTTTTTTAACGAAGTGCTTTTGAACTCATGTTTGAAGTTCAATCTCTGGTTACTGAATTATATTTATCTATAAAGGTTCATCTTAAATGTGGGGTTTGCAGTTTCGGCAGCAATCTGTATTATTCCCCCGGCATGTATCTATTGTTTGATCTTTCTGTTGCAAACGTTGCATTTGATTTAACTGACTCAATCGTTTCTATATTGAACCATTTAGCTAGCATTATAAAAATAATTGGGTGTGTCAAAGTGTCACTTTGAGCCTTTTATCCACCCCATGAATAAATATTTATGAGAAAAAACACCACCCACAACTTTTCACTAAAAAGCTTTTTTTTTAAACATGAAGGGCTAAGGCAGAAAATGGGGGTGTTTAGTCACACTTAAAACAATATGTAAAAGAACATTTAATCCATACATAATACATGTATTTTTTCTGTCAGTTGTGATAATGGAAGCCCTGCACCACCCACCTCTATCTCCCTCCCCCCCCTCTCTCTCTGTGCTCTCTACAGCTCTCTCGCGCACCCCACACCAAACCACCCCCAAAACGCGGAGCAGCTGCAGATATGTCATCGATCTCTCTCGCAGCTCGCTCGACACACACCCCTCTCGTCTCATCTCTCTCTCTCACACCTAGCTCTCTCTCTCTCTCTCACTATCTCGCTCTCTCTCTCTCTCTCTATCTCTCTCTCTCTCTCTCTCATGTATTCTCTCTCTCTCTCTCCCTCTCTCTCTCTCTCTCTCTCTCTCTCTCATGGATTCTCTCTCTCTCTCACTCTCTCTCTCTCTCTCTCTCTCTCTCATGTATTCTCTCTCACTCCCACAGATGCAGATATACTGCTATGAGTCAGAGCTCCATAAGTCAATAGAGGACGCAATCAGGGATGGAGGCAAGATCACAGCCTTGGCTGTCCTGTTTGAGGTAACAAACCTTCAGTTTAGTCCTGTATTTCTACGCATTAAAATATGGAGTGACGCAACACTACAGTTTTGGCCAAAAAATGGTGCTGCTTCACAAAAGCTCTCTGTCCAGAGAACGCCAAATTCAGACTTTGACTTTCACTTCCACACAATATCCATCATCCATTCTGACAGTGTAAAGACCTAAAGTTAAGGTGGGGGGTGGTGGATGCAGCCAGCAAAAGTGAAAGTGATGTGCTTGATTAAAAACACACACACTCGTTTACCAGCATGGTCAGATATATGAAAGAGTATCTCTCAACAGTAAATCTGTGTTTGATTGATCTATCCTGGGGCAATCAAACTAATAGGCTTCTCACTACAAATTCCAGGAAGACTCAATACTAACCGATTACAAAACTAATAGTGGAGTTTGTCCTTGTCTTCCTTGAGGGTTTAGGTTGGTTGAGGTGGCAGTTCTGTGGACGTCTGTGAAGCCCTCTGTGACATTGCTTGTAAAAAGGGCAATACAAATACATTTTGGTTTGACTTGATTTCATTTCAACTATGATTTTGTCCGGTTGGGTACAATAATCGGAGAGTATTGTAACAAAGTAAAAATTCACACAAAAACGTTCCCTTGTCACAGGCCAGTCTAGACGACAACAACAACTACAACACCATCATGGAGGGAGTGAACCTTGTCAGCAGATTTGGTACGTCCTGTCTCTTCCCAGCACCCAAAGGGAACAAAGTCTCGTTAAAATTCCAAACAAATGATTATATTGTGATGTCTTTGGAAGTTAAAGTCGGTCTTCATGACGTTGGGTCAACGTTCGATGATGACCAACTTGTGTTGTGTTGTGTTGTGTGTGAAGGTAAGAGCGGTTCTGTGGAGCCGTTTTCTCTGCTGGCGCTGTTGCCCAACGCCACGGATCAATACTACACCTACAACGGCTCCCTCACCTCCCCACCCTGCACCGAGACCGTGGAGTGGATCCTTTTCAAACACACCGTGGCCATATCGGAGACTCAGGTGAGCGCAGTATACACACACACACACACACACACACACACACACACACACACATACACTCACGGGTGCATGAGATGTACAGAAATAATTCCAGCTCCACTGAAACACACACACACACACACAGTACTTCTTGCTGTCACACACACACACACACACACACACACATTCACTCACGGGTGCATGAGATGTACAGAAATAATTCCAGCTCCACTGAAACACACACACACACAGTACTTCTTGCTGTCACACACACACACACACACACACACACACACACACACACACACACACACACACACACACACACACACACACACATACACACACAACCCATATCTGAGTCAGATGGAGAGTCTGTGTAACCGAAGGGGCCCCACTCAGCCCACTCAGCCAGCCTTCTGCCTGCTCGCTTTCTGCTCATTAACGACAGACTGAGCTGGACTCATGTAAGTCAGCAGCCGCCTGAAAGGCTATGTTTGATTGATGTAGGTCAAATGGTTCAGCTGGTTGGAATATGGGGATTTCTGCTTTTCAGCATGGCACAACCCCAGTACGAGTTAAGTGTTAAAGTGTGAGTTGTGTCTTAGGATGAAATCTTTTGCATAATGATAATATATTATGTATAAGATGAGTTAGACAAGGATAAGGATGTGCAGCTTGACTGTGAATTTGTGTGTGTGTGTATGTTAAACGTGAGTGTGTGTGTGTGTGTTCTGGTAATCCTATCTTTGTGGGGACATCAGTCTGTTTACACAGTCACCTCATAGTGACTCATGGTGACCTCATGGTCTAACCTTGTGGGGACCAAAAAGCAGGTCCCCATAAGGATCATCATTTTAAATGAATACAGGAGTGATTCTGAAGGTGCCTATGCAGTTTTTAGCTTTGGCTCAAAAGTCATGTAAACCAGTCAGTGTGTGTGTGTGTGTGGAACCTGTGTGTGAAACGTGTGTGTGAAATGTGTGCGTGTAGTGGAGTGTGTGTGAGAGAGAAAGGTACATGTGTAGCATGACGAGGGCACATCCCAGTGTCTCAAACACGCCCCTGAAAATAGCGTGGCGTTCCTTCTCCCTGCATCAGTGACAGGGCTCTGAAACCTTGTGCGTCAGACCAAACACATACACACACACACACACAGGCACAGAAACACACACACACACACACAGGCACAGAAACACAGAACAATCATCAATATTTTACAGCAGCCGCGTCGGAACAGGAACTAAGAAGCCGAGACTTTCCTTTTCTGTCTTCCTCTCGCACACTCTCTCCTCCTCGGCAAACTTCTAATCTGGCTTCACGTACTTTCAAATCTCAGTCTAGCAGAGCAGAAGGAATGGCTCTATATCATTTGGAAACGGAAGTGTGCATGCCTCACCCCCCCCCCATGATCCGCTTTAAATCTGGGAGTTTTTTCAACAGGAAGAGAGAGTAAGCACACGATACGTAACCAGATAAGTGGAGGTCTGTTCCCAGCCCACTGAACACAGGAACTGATACACAGGCTTTCCCCTTTTGCTGACATGATCTTCTCCCTCTGACACACACACACACACACACACCAATACGCACGCACGCACTTGTCATGTAACTGTTTCTTTGGGTGAACTGATCTGACGTGGCCTTTATGCACATGTCAGTGCCCTCGCTTCGCTTTCTCTGTGTCTCATCATCTTTCCCCTCTCTCCCTCAAATCTCTGCGTTGTCTCTCTCCCCAGTTGGAGTTGTTCTGCGAGGTGATGACCATGGAGCAGGCGGGCTACGTCATGCTGACTGACTACCTGCAGAACAACTACCGGGAGCAGCAGCCGCAGTTCAGCGGCCAGGTGTTCTCCTCCTACACCGGCGTCGAAGATCTCCTCTCACCCAGTACGTGTTTTACCCTACAACCTAGAATCTATGTTTTAGATGTTTCCATACTTTCCATACAACATACTGATGTAGACCCTAGACTCCCTAGACTCTGCACCCTGCACCCTGCACCCTATACCCCACACCTTACACCCTACACCCTACATCCTACATCCTACATCCTACACCTTACACCCTACATCCTACATCCTACATCTTTACTCCCAAATCACAACCCCCAGGCCATGATATTTGAGTCCTAACCCCTGCCCCCCTAAACAGGATTAACCCCTTTGGCTCCGTAGCTCCCCAGCTCCCCTAAAAACCCTACCTCAGAGTTCATGTCAAGCATTAGTCACGGTCTAATCCAGAGTCAATCGTAAAAAAAGGGGTTTTCAAGTTATTAAACCCCTAAACCATGGTCACGGCCACAACCCCAAAATCCGAAATCTTAACCCTTTACTTTAACTCAAACCCAGCAATCAAATGTTCACGTTGAAAATACAGAACTCCTTCTCTACTGTAACCAAGGTTGCGTTCTAACATCAAAAGGACTGTGACAGGCATGTCTTAGTGGCACAGTAATATCACCCGTTCTCAAGGTCAGTTGAGGTCCTCGGAGGCAAGCGCCTCACTGATAAAAGACCACTCAAAAGTATTTACTGTAGCGGTTGCTAGGGAACCCAGCTTTGTAGTTTCCGATCGCGCAGCAATTTCTTTGTGAAATTTAAATAAACGCTCAGAAATTCCAGAAACGCTGCAGCACTCTGCGAGGGTGTTGGTGCATGTGCTCTCTCAGAGAAGCTCTTTACAGTAAGCTTTATTTACGTTTCTCGGACGTGCAGTCAAACCTTCGAGAAACCACATCCCTCCCTCTCCCCCTCTTTCCCCTCTCTTCAACTCTTTCTTCTCCTCTCCTCTCCTCTTCTCTCCCTCTCTCTCTCTCTCTCTCTCTCTCTCTCTCCTCACATCTCCCTCCCCCGCCTCCTCCTCTCTCGCTCCGCACGTCTCCGTCTCCTCTCCACTCATCTCTCCCTTTTTGAAATCTCTCTCTTTTCATCTGGCTCCCTGTGCGCTCGCTGTCTCTCACCTCCTCCTTCCTCGTCTCCTCGGCTCTTAGAACTGCTTCTGTCTTCCTCCGAGCATTGCAGTTGGTGACAGACATCAATGACTCCACACAGTGACTGCCGCCAACAGACTCATAGAGTTACTACTGACCCTAACCACAACCCTACCTCATTGATATCCTGTAGTGCTTGTAACCAACACCATTGAAAGGGCCTCTAATGCAAGTATTATGATTGTATTGCTAACACTAGCATTTGCTGACAAATGACGACTATCCTACTAGTTTACAGTAGGATAGTAGTACAGGCACATTGGAACTGTTGGACCAGCTCCTCTTTACAGTTTCCTAGCTGTCTAGCTCTGCTCTTTGTAGGTGTTTAATTGACATGTTAATTCTCTACTACTACCACTATAAAACTTGTTTGTGTTCTCGTCTTTCCAGCGTGCAGCTCGGAGCCGGGGAACGTCCAGGCAGACGCCAGCAACGACACGACCATCGTGGTGACGTGGGAGCGCCCCCGTGTGGTGTTCGACACCACCATCGACTGGTACTCTGTCTCCTACCAGCGGCTGCAGGGCCGAGAGCAGCCCAGACACGAGTACCGCACCGACGGGGACCAGGACGTGGTGAGGCACGCTGCCTGGCTGTCTGTCTGTCTGTCTGGCTGTCAGTCTGGCTGGCTGGCTGGCTGTCTGTCTGTCTGTCTGTCTGTCTGTCTGTCTGTCAGTCTGGCTGGCTGTCTGTCTGGCTGTCAGTCTGGCTGTCTGGCTGTCAGTCTGGCTGTATGGTTGTCAGCCTGCCTGCCTGCCTGCCTGCCTGCCCGCCCGCCCGCCTGCCCGCCCGTCCGTCTGTCTGTCTGTCTGACTGTCTGTCTGTTTAGCTGTCTGGCTGTGTACCTGTCTGGCTGTCTGTCCTTCCTCTGTCACAACTTTAGACATGCGTTGACTCTGACACCAATGACCGACGCTCTGTGTCGTCCTCTGTGACTGCTTGATGTGTTGTCGTCAAAAGCCGGCCGATCACTTCGAAAGCTGGATGGAATTATAGAGTTCGGACAACGCTTGTGTCAATGGACGAATGGCTTGTATGGATGATCCCTGTGTTGCTGAGTGGATCGATTGACTGATGGTTGCGTGGGCGTTTTCTTTCCCCCACCACCCCAGGGCGCGATCATCCATGGCCTGCTGGCAAACAGCAGCTACGTGGTGGAGGTGTTGGCCTACTGCACCAACGGCCTGACAGGACGCATGAGCGACCAGATCATCGTGGACATGCCGCTCGAGGACCCAGGTGAGACGAGGCGACCGCCGGTACACCGTGAAGATGAGTCCAGGTTTAGGACAGGGCTTAAACATTGAATGTTTTTTGAGAAATGACGTGCAGGGTTAGTCTTTTCTCATGGCCCAGCCCTCCAAATCTCAACACAGACATAGTTATACAGTACTTTGTAGAGTATCTTATCAAATAGCAGCCATGCAATTAATCCCACTGCCGAGATCAGAGGACAAGCCATTCCAAGATGTGAGTACTCGGCCAATCCAGAACCTTCTCTAGCCTGCTGACTCATCTTACCCCATTGGGGTTCTCTTCTCTCTAGAGAGTGAGTCGGGTCCGGACACTGACTCAGCAGAAACGGAAGACGACGATGAAGACGACGATGAAGACGACGCACCTGAAGTGGATCGTAACCAGGTGGGCCAGAACCAGGTGGACCAGGAAGAAGCCAAAGATGAAAGCCCAGTGGAGGAGATCCCAGCGGAGCAGACCAAAGTGTATCAGAACCGGCTCCCTGAGATCACAACCCAGCCGAGCCCGGATCAGAACCTCCCCATCCAGCCCGGGACTCCGGATGTCCCCAGACTGCCTCCACCAATCGGCAAAGGGAATACGAAAAGAACCAATCAGAACACGGTCGACGACCAGAGGAAACAGAAAGTGGACCCGCCTCGAACGAAACCAGAGCGGCCCGGCTTTGATCCGAACCTCGCGGACCAGAACAAACGGATCACCCCGAGCCGAACTCACACCAGTTCTTCCTCGGACAGCAAGAGCTCCATCTGGGTTACCGTGATGACGGACCAGCCTGGCTTCCTGTTTCCTGTTGCCAAGACGACCAGCTTGCCCGTCCGCCGGCGAATCACAGAGGAGTCTTCATTGTCGGCCTCACCCAAGGTAACAGCTCTTTTGCTACTATTTATCTTTTCTTTATGTCCGTCCATGCTCTCCACATTCATTTTCGTGCGTATGAAATGCTGATGTCTCTATGGGTTTTCTCCCTCCAGAGCAGAGGAAAGGCTTCCAAGGAGCCCACTTCAGGGGGAGACCTCCCACCACTGGGGGGCGACATCTTCTCCCTCCCTGCAGTGGATATGGAGGTCACTGACATCTACTATGAGGATGTGGTGAACAGTACTTTGTTTGAGCTGGCCCCTTCTACTATGACTCCACCGGCACAGGGTAAGAGATGCTATTTGTCTTATTGCTTTTTTTGTTGTTTGACAGGCTGATTGGTGAGGTTGAACATGGAGTCATTTGTTGTCGTCTTGTGGGCGCTAAACTCGTCGATTTCATTGGTCAAAAGGACTCGATACTCTGACCTGACATGCCTCAGCCTCAACAGAGCTCAATCTTGTCGCGCAGGTAACGGAGACGATCAACGATTGGTCACGTCTCCGCCCAACGGCGGGGATGTCGGAAGGACCGAGGCTCCGCCTCTCGGAAGGACCGAGGCTCCGCCTCTCTCGGAGAAGCCCCTCTTGGAAACGTCCACTCCCTCCGTGCCCTGGGTCCTGGCGAGAACCGCAACTCCCAGCGACACCCTCTCCGGCGACGACGGCTCGTCTGCGACCTCGTCCCTCAGCACGATCCTGCCTCACACCACGCAGCCCATGTCCAACGGTACACCTCTCACCACACCTCTCTACACCACATAGTTCCAAGAGCTGTATCCACACACACACACACATAAGGAATTTAAGTTGCTTGAAGATATAATATTACTCGATAAGACGAATTATGATCATACCATCGTGATTGATTGGTGTGTACGTGTGAGCATGTGTAGGATGCTGGGGTCAAGGGTGAGTGACGCGGGGACTTCCTGTCGATTGTTCTTGGTGTAGCTCGTGCTTCTCTGATGCTACTGCCCCTCGTGGTGCTACCTGGGGGCGTTCGACCGCTTTGGACTGAGACAGACCTGCGTCAAATACATTCAAATACAACGGTTACATTCAGTAGACCTCATGTGTTAGGGTGACAGTATTTCCAAATGGTATTTGACCCATGTTTGTGTTTGTTGTGGTGTGCGCTTGGTGTGTGGTGGCGCTGACGCTAAGGACGGTGATTGTGCTGGTGCTGGGGATTAGAATTAGGATTCTGATCATTCTTTATGTTTTGTCGCTTGGCTCTTTACTTTAAGAAAAGCTTCTGTGGTGGTGATGTTCTGTCACACCCGGTGGCTTCTCTCTATTTCTTGAAACGTCAGCCCATCGATATGATCTTCTCCTGCCTTCTTCTGGGACTGTTCTTTCCTCCTACGCGCTCGTCCTTGGCGCGACGTTGCCCTCTGGTGGTTGCTTTGCACTTTCACGCCACTTCCTCCTTTCTACCACTCGCAGAGGATCTTTCCCTCTCTCTACTTCAGGATGTGTCTTTCATCGTCGGCCTACCTCTCTTTCATGTTGTGCGCCCGGAATTTTCCGTTCCAGTCGGCACGGACTCCTCCAGCTCTCGGGAACAATCGGAGAGCTCCCCCTTCCCACCACCCCTTGCCTCTTCAGTCCTCAACCGCGAGCCCACAGTCTCTGCCTTTGAGGAGGCCGCTCGGGCCCCTCCTCCGACCCAGTCTGAAGAGGCCTCCCTCCACATTCCAGTCCCAGGCACCGGCCCCTCCTCCTCCTCCTCCACCAACCGCACCCTACCCCAGACCCCTGCCATCTCCACCCCTCCTGAAGGACGCACATCCACCCTGCACCCCACCGGTCCCTCTCCCCAAGAGGGCTTGCTCGCCCCCCTCTCTCCGGGCGGCCAGATGGACACGAGTGGCTCTGGGTCAGGCCTGTACGATGGCGGCTCGGCCCAGGACGGAGACGTGACCGCGGTGTTCTTCTGGACGGGCCGTTTGTTACCCACGCACAGCCCAGCCTCGGCTCCAGAACAGAGGGAGGGGGGAGAGGGGAAGACATTGAGGGAGGCAGGGGGCGAGGCAGGGGGCGAGGCAGGGGGCGAGGCAGGGGGTGAGACAGTGAGTGAGACAAAGGGTGAGACAGGAAGCGATATAAGGGGTGAGACAAGGCCTGAGAAAGCTGGTGAGACAAGGGGTGAGACAGTGAGTGATATAAAGGGGGAGACAGAAAGCGATATAAGGGGTGAGACAAGGCCTGAAAAAGCTGGTGAGACAGGGGGTGAGACGGGGGGTGAGACAGGGGGTGAGACAGGGGGTGAGACTGGAGATGATGCCAGGCCTGAGGGAGGGAGTGAGACAGGTGGTGAGACAGAAGGTAACACCGGGTCTGAGACAGGGAGTGAGACAGGAGATGAGGGAGGGGGTGAGAGAAAAGGTGAGGCAGGGGGTGAGACAGCAGGTGAGGGAAGGGGTGAGACAGGTACTGAGGAATGGGGCAAGAGACAAGGTGAGACAGGAGGCGAGACAAAAGACGAGACAGAACCCGAGACAGTAGGCGAGACAGACTTCGAAGGTCTTTACTCTGGCTTTTACTTTGAGGGCGAGTTGACCGTTGAGGCAGAGGGCGAGACCAGGGTAAAGACGGAGAGAGACAAGGAGAGAGAGACTGGGAGAGAGACACTGAGTCCAGCTCAGATAGATGGTTTGAAGCCCTCTCTGTGGACGGCAGTCACCGTCGACGACGGCAGCGGCTCCGGGGATGAAGTCGATGGAGGGACCGAAGGAGTACTCGACAGAGGAATAGGTGGAAGGAGGGAAGGAGGAGGAGGAAGAGAAGGAGGTGGAAAAGGAGGAGGAATAGTGGGAGGAGGAGGAGGGGGGAAAGAGGATCGAGGAGCTAAAGAGGATCTTCTCGGTGTTGGTAACTTGACAGTAGAGCTGCGGCTCCCTGTGTTTAACATCAGCAGGGCTGTGGAGCCGAACAGGAAAGGTACAGTTCCTGTTTGTGCGCCACACACACTTAGGAATAAGCGATTACAGAAATGACATGCGTGTGTAAATGTGTTTGTGTGTGTGATAGAGAGAGAGAGAGAGAGAGAGAGAGAGAGAGAGAGAGACAGAGATGAGAGAGAGAGAGAGAGAGAGAGAGAGAGAGAGAGAGTATATAACCTGCACGTTGTCCCTCCCACCCCTAGAGGGAAGTAACAGCAGCCATGAGTCCAGGGTCGGCATGGTGGGCAGCGGGGTGGAGAGGGAGCGGAGGACTGTGGTGCCCCTGGCGGTGGTCTCCACTCTCACCATCCTCTGTCTCCTCGTCCTGGTCGGCATCCTTATCTACTGGAGGTGGGGCACTACTTTTTCACGCTCCACCCTGTTTCTTCTACGTCAGACGTTTATGAAAATTGCTTATGCTTAACGGGAACTGTTTATGTTTAACAGGAACTGTTTCCAGACGGCAAATTTCTACCCAGAGGACAACGCATCACCCAAAGTGGTTTCGGCTCCGTCCACACCCCTGCTGCTAGCTGCAGGTAACTGCAAACACACAACCTGTGTCTGTGCACAAGAGGGGCAGAGCATTTCACTGCAGATTGAGAGTTATGGATTAAACTGTCAGCGAAAAAGGATTCCATGACACAGATAGACTCTCTGATGTTTTCTCTCTCTCTCTCTCTCTCTCTCTCTCTCTCTCTCTCTCTCTCTCTCTCTCTCTCTCTCTCTCTCACCTCGCTCCTCCACCCGGCGGCTGACAGAGGAGCGGGAAGAGGCCATGTCGGTGAAGCAGTTTGTGAAGCACGTGGCAGAACTCCACAGCACCAACACCTTCTCCAAGGAGTTTGAGGTAAAAGCTAGAGGCGATGCCGTCCTCCACAGCCCCTGTTGCTGTCTCCCCGTCAG